>JABCKK010015859.1:0-19001 GCA_018221785.1 Calocybe gangraenosa
GGGATTGACACTTAGTCACAAGAAGGTTAAGTCTTCTCTCTCTCGGCACTCGGGAAATCGCATGACATTTCGTGAAATCAGAGGGAGGCCGCCTTGTCAAATGGACTATGAACCTCTCGCCAGCACCCCCTGGTGCGAACCAAATCCTGACGAGGGTTCGGAGCTTCCATAAAACCGAAACTTCAAAGCGGTGAGGAGGACGACGGAGAACATGACGAGGAAGACGCACGGCCCGGGACTCATCATCTCCGTCGGGCACGCACACCGCCATTACGCAGACGCTAAACTTTCTACGTTTGTGATATACTGGTTTACCGACTCTCGTTTTTTACAACTCACACCAGATAGTCGGTAACAGTTCTCACATATGTATCTTAGGGCCTGGGAGGGCAATGACTGTGATCCTACGTCTTGATGTGAACAAACGCCATCCTAAGCACAGTCCTATGTGGGTTCCATGCGCGGAAGGCTCATCCATAGCCCTATATGTTCACACTCTTGGGAATCATTCTGGACACAAAGGAGGATCTGATCCCTAATTAGCGACTTACATCTATTTCGATGACACTGTGTATATCAGCGGTACCTGAGGTTCCCTTTGATAATTCTAGCCCGTAGGCTGTGAGAGCCTAGACTTGGACAGATGACCCGTAAGAATCTTAGCATCTCCAGGCCTGATCTCGCAGGGCTGAGGCTCTATTCATCATCAACAGCGGCTTATTGCTCTCTCTAAATCGGCAAGTGGCAACTACTTAGTACAAACCTTCGGTGCATCTCTACGCAAACATATCGTAAATCAATGACCACCAACATGCATCTCCGAATCAAACGTCAACGGCTGTAAGCTCCCAAGGCTTCTTTCTCGCAGGAGCTGTTGACTGGCTAGGAGAAGCATCCTAGACAATTATTATGACGATATATCAGCATCATGGCAGCGGAAAAGAAAAGCCAAAAACCGAACGTTCAGTAGATCAGGGATAGATTTATTATTCGGTATTTGATCCACCCTCCCAGACTCAATCAACTGTTGCAGTTCGGCAAAGGTAAGCACTCGGCCTTCGTCTTGATTGCTTGTGGGCTGGTGCGTAGCGTCAGCTGGAGCTTCCTCGAGCTCATCTTCCTTGTTGTTCGATCGGAGGGAAAGTTCATACTCGCGAGCTTCATCCATCGAGAGGCTATTACCGGTGGCGCTTTATTGCAACATGTAACTAGACGAAAGCAATTTATAGGTGGTGTACTCACCTATTGAAGTAGAAAACGCGTGTCCGACGTAGAATCTCGTCCTTCTCCGAAGGTGACTTGTTTTGGAGAATGCCCCCGGTTATCAGGCTTGCCAATCCTTGCTTGACAGAAAGAGACGTCTTCAGCCGGTCAATGTATGGTTGTGAATTAACGCACCTGGTAGGTATCATCTGAAGAGAAAGGATAGCTTGCATAGCCCTCCAAAGGAGTAGTTTCGTTGATGGGAGCCGCTTGTTCAGACATGTCAATCGCGTGACCAAACACTCGTGATCGCTAAATGAGTATTTATTTACACGTGCCACACGAGCCTGCCAGTATTTGGCTTGAAGAAGAAGTGTACAGTGTACACTTCTTCTTCAAGTACATACAGCAGGTAAGTAGTCTTAAGCAAATGGTGCTGCAAATTCAGATGTCGTTCAATCTGATCGTTTATCTGTTAGCGACGCAACTTGATAATTTGATGTCTGATAAGCACTATCTAGATTGCTGCCAGTCTTTTCATTGTCTTTTCCTGTGTCATGGGCTACTACATGATGTTTAATATGACGAGAAGTCAACAGGGAACGACAACTTTTACATCTCTCACAACAGGTAGTAAACTATCTTTCACTGGAGGGAATATCGCAAGGTGTGATCCGAGGCATGAAAATTTCCCAGATGAGGTCGAGATGGCGCAGTTGAGGGATCCGAAGGTTAATACCTGATCATATGAAGTTAAAATTAAGAATAGCTTGCCAAATCACCGAGTAACTTTCCCAACTTTGAACGTTGATTATAACCGCAATGTGGACCCGAGTGCCAACCTAAACCAGTGACTACCTTTGGCATAAAGAAAGTGTAGGACGACATGTGGTCTTTTAGCAAATGGCGACGAGTTGATAGCTGAATGTTTCCCTTGTCCTCTTTAGCCGAGCGGCTCTCAACACAACTATATACGATTTTGTAAGCGTCATCTTGTACCTCATAGAGAAAGTTTCAACGCCATTGTCAGGACTACCTGAAGACTCACAGAAAGGTTGTGAAAGCCCGAGGGGTTTTGGTTTTCTGTCAGCGGAAAGGCTGACGATTAAGAGATTGACACGGGAGACGAGAAAATCCAGGAAGCCATAAAAGAGTGGCATGGAAACTGGCAGGAAGCATCCCGAGGTAGACGGTGAATTTTTGACACAGCAAACAAGGAATCAAATGGATTAAAAGTCAGAGATGGAGACTCAATATCGTCCGATGCGCCGTTGCATGCGGAAGTAGTCGAGACAACGAGAGGGTGGTCAAGCAGCCCAGCGGAAAGATTGGAGATGGGGTAATTTGAACTTCCATAGACTCGAGCTTTCACGTCACTGTCTTGAGGGATTAGCTGCGTATGATGAGTAATTGGATTGAAGAACAAATTTGCTTCGTCGCCAAGGTTTGGGCTGTCAAAACTGAGTAGTTGGGACTTGGGGGAGGCTGTGGCGTGCAACATTCTATTATAACAGGCAAGGATGGGTCTGTGCGTCGAGGGCGGACCAGAATATGAGCTACAAGTGCGACGCGCCTGATGTCGTCTGTTGGATATGCCGAGAATGTTTGGTAGGTTAAAATAGTCAATGAAAACTGATCGTCATGAGGTCAGGTAACCCTAGACATGGGTATTACCCGGCGGCAAACATAGTAAATCGCTAGGTTCCCTTCACGTGTAACTTCGAGCTATTGGTCTGTGACTAGCGATGGAATTTGGATGGCAAGAAAGACAGTGGTTTCAGTGTGAGCAAGTAGAGCTCCGCGCAATGCCTGACCATATATCAGGGTTGCACATAAGGTTGCCATGTCAGAGTTGGAGGTTCGAATGACTGGGTCGTAACCAGCTACTCTGAAAGATGCGCGCTAGCTATGAAAATCAGTGCATGTGAAACACGGGCAATTTGGGCAAATATCACAAGCCTGGGTAAAAAAGGCGATCGGCGATAAGAATGTGCAATGAGGATAGTTCAAGTATACTTAGGTTATCTTCTATCCTTCAGGCCTTTAATCATATCATCAGCGTTGAAAATCGGTTCAGGTGACATTTGGCGCTGGATATCAATCGGAGTTTAAATGATTCAACAAAATGATCGCGACACCGTGTGTCCACAATCACCGCCAACACCGCCAAGGCCACCGAAGGACAGTGAAAATCATTGTTTCGAACTGCAAATCCTAGATGCTCCGAATAACGTCTAGTCGACCAAAGCTGCCTGACTACTCAAAATCAACGCTTTCAAGCTATGTAGCTGGCAGACTGTGGCGCTTCACTTAGCATGCCTGAGTTACAGCGCTTTAGCGTCTAAGGACTAAACAGTTTTTTCGGCGTGCAACTAGTGACGATTACGTTCAAGCAAGTCATCAACTTATAAATGTCAAGTCTCTCTTCAGCATGTGGTCATCTCGAGAGAACAATTTCAGCACAGAACAGACTGTTGACATCAGGGAAATGTAAGTGTCTGGCCTTCTTGCCTAGCTGAGTATATTATCATTAACACATTGAAACAAGCAGCTGTAGGAAGCTGATGCAGTGCTAACGGGTTAAAAGACCACAAGAATCACAAAGCAGACCTTGTCGCACGTCAATTCCACCCCATTCTTCGAGCATTTCGACTGCCACTAATGAATTCCACCAACTCCGCTATCGATGTTGCACATGTTGTTCATGATTTACAGACTATGTACTATACATATCGTATGTCACCAGTTGATTTATATGCGCATCTTGATCAAGGCCAGCACAAAGTTTCTACCGGGATTATCGTGCTTTTTGATTATGGTATGTGATAACTTCCATGCCCTGGTCAACTCGCCTGTCAAACTGGCGTCGGTGTCACCATCATTCAGGTCTGGTCAGCATCTTGTTACCATCCTTATACGCGACTCTATCGTCTTCTTCATCATGTAAGCTACTAGCTTGCATCTTCTCAAGTATTTTGGCTGGTCCCTGAACGTTTGAACGTTCGAACTACAGCATATTTCTCGCTTACTTTGCGAATATGCTGATCTGGACGTTCGACTCGGTATGTTACTCTTGTAAATCACTTGCATGATCTAAAGTAGCACCCTGACCATGTTTGATTTGTAGAAAAGGTCCATCAACGCCGGGATTCCAGCTGGCTTTTGTCTGGCCTTCTCGTGTGTTATGGGTAACCGTATGATGTTCAATATCCGATGGCAAGTGAATAGAGAACGAGAAATTTCGGCTCAAGTGCAACAATCGGTACATCACCCACATACGTCGCAGGACGTAATCCACATAGGTAGAGGAAAGTCCTCAGATGACATTGAGATGGCACGGTTGAGGTGTATGCGGGCTGATACCTGATTAATCAAATCATATTATGCTGTAACGGACGTGGGTATGTCAAACAACTAGGTTTCTCATCGCCTTGCTGCCAGTCCCGCTCTATCCTGGCTATCCCTCTCGATCCACCTTTTCAAGTCAGTTTCAGTCGCTCTTCGTAGATCATCTCAAAAATGGTCATGGTCCTTTGACCGTTACTTTTCATTTATGACTCCGTACTTTACCTTTTCCACAGCTCTTTGTGTATGTTTTCAGCGACGGTCGTCATCTTTCATGGGCGTTATGAAATATGAAATTGGGCAGGCGGTAGTTTACTTATGCTGTCCCCACTTGATTTTGACCTTATGTCCATTATTGTGGACCTCGCCGATCGGCTCCATGAACCGTGTGCACGTCGAGTGGCAGCAAATCTTCTTCTTTTGCTTCTACTCCGATGGAGACGATGCCGGTGTGATTTGCTTGCCCCACACTAGGCTAAAAGGGAAAAGTGAGATCAGAGTCAATCAAGGCGAGAAACTGGGCTAAACGACGTACGAGAAAATGCGGGGGAGATAGGAAGTAAGGTTTGTTGGATTCAATGTATCAAAAATTTCTGTGTCTTGACCATTCTCTGGGTCTGTGAATACCAGCCCATAAAGCTGCCAATGACAGGAGTAACAGAACAATGCCTGCGAAAATTACGGAGAAAGGGGCGTTTAGCCATGGGGGGTTAGCGTTTCCTGCGAAAGAGCCGGCTCTGTAGAAATGGCCGTACATGCGGGGACCTGCCAGCTTTATACTTGATAAAGTCCCAGATAATCAACGTCCCTACGACGCTTTTCCCGTTTGGCTCAAAGTTTCCGAAAAAAAGAAATTTTACGCGCAGTCAAGCTCATGGAGAATATTTGAGATACGGACGTTAGCTGAACGGACATAACTATCTTCCCATTCGTTGTTTTTAGCTGTTGTAGAAACTCGCACTCGATAGTTTGTCCAATCATCATAACATTCAACGGAGATGTCCCGTGTTTTTTTTTTTAGTTTGAGCCCGCCGCCCCAGCAAGCCCCCAGGAGTTTCGAGGGCTGGAAGAAGATAATACCGCGTAAAATGAGACTCGAGATGCCTAAAAAGACGCAAGAATGCTTAGCGAACGCCTATACTCAAAGCTCCTAGCCTTGGAGCTAGATGTTTGGTCTTCCGCAACCCAAAAAAAAAAAAAAAGGCTCATTTCGTATCTCGTGCACAAATAATTTGATGATGGCTCTTTCGTACCGTTTGTACGTTGTCCTAGCAATTCTTCTCAACTCTCACAAAAACACTTGGGGGGGAGCGGATATTATCACGTACCGGATACTTGTGTGATGTGATGTGATGTGATAGTCAGCTGGTCCAGTCACTGGGCGCTTTGAGGAACAAGGAACTCCAAACCATAACTTTTCGGATTAGGAAATTATCCGGCGTTTAACATGTATGCCGCCACTGGGGTTGCCTAAAATAGAACAAGGACTGTGGGTTCATTGTATACTTAGGGTCGCCAAGGCAAAAAATCGAGTGTAGGTACTATTCATCTCACGACTATGTAGTCCGATGGCAAACGAGGCCCAGGTCCCCCAAGTTCAAAGGGCAGATAGTTAAACGCGAGGGCAGGGCTGTGAACAAAACGAGATTTTCTCAGAACTTGGTGGGTACGTTTCAACAAAGATGATGATATAAGATGCTTTTCTATTATATGGTGGTATTTAGTTTGTACATATGGCGTACTACACAGTATTTGGTTATTTATTTGTCAACGAGAGAGAGAGAAATTTAGATAGGATGCGACGATATTGAGGTATATAATGCTTGAATGACGATGCCAATGGATCCAAATGGATGGGAGTGAGTAGAACAGAAGAGGGGGGGGGTGACATAAAAAAAGAAACCGAGCCCTATGATGCCACTACGTCGACGACGATGGCAAAGACTCGTCAGCACCAAGTACCGTCTCCAATGGCTTTCCTGAGCTGACAGCAATCGCGGTCAACAAGATCTCCCACGCGCACTCGGTAGCCTCCCACAGCCCCTCATCAGAGATGCCTAGAGCGCATACGTTGAGATACAGCCCATGCACACATAGTAGGTGCTGCATGAGGGCTTGCAGGGCGTATGTTGCCGCGAGGCGTGTTGCGCATATCATGATGGCCTTGCGGCGCTCACGATGTAGGACTGCCCTTGCTTCCTCCGGAGATAGGTTGAAGGGAGCTTCGGTGGGTTTTTGTTCTTTAGTGGCAGCAGTGGCAGGGGTGGTGGTGGATGTGGAGGGGTCAGCCGCGTAAGGGTCTGGTCTGTTTTGAAAGAAGGCGGTCCAGGGTTTTATGTCAGGCCTTGATACTGGGAGGAGAGCATGCATCAGTTCTGTGGGCGGGGACATGGGTAGGAGGGAGCTGAGGAGACCATCGGCGCGCTTTGTGTAGATGTAGGCAAACAGGCGCTTATATGAGACAGGAGAGGGCAGGCGGATTGCGTGGACAGGGATGGTTGAGGTGACTTTTTTCTCGCCAACGAACTCGTACTTTTGTTCGACGGTCGGCATAGGTGGAAGACGCGAGCAATGAGCTGCGAGGTAGAGGGAGTGGACGGGGTAGAGCATGACTTTGTCCTTGACAGAGCAGCCAGGCGAGTGGTCTGGGCCAAATACAGCCAGTATGTGTGTTGGGAAAACAAAATTCGGCTCCCAGTTGTTGACGGTGATCTCGACCTCCTTTGGGAATTGTGCTTGTTGGGGGGGAGTCTCTACTTGAGTAAGAGTCTGGTAGAATCTAGTGTTGGATAATGATAGAGAATCTGAATGAGAAGGAATGAAAGGAAAAGAAAAAAAAACGTACGTAGGACCCAGAAATTCAAGATTGTCACGAAGATAGGCAGCGTCGACGTCGGTCAGGCCTGGATCAACTGCTAGGAGAGCTTCGCGTGAGACTTCAGGGAAGTTGGGCTTTTCAAGCTCTCTGGGGAGAGTGACGGATACAGGCTTGTAAGTGGTGGAGGACGATGAAGCTTGGGGAGTGGCATCCGCCATTTCGACGTCGCGAATGGGGCGAGGCACGACTGTCTTCAACTTGAAATTGAAAAACTTGGCGGCTTTTGTGCGCGATTGGCGTGCGGCGGCCTGCTCGACGGTATGTTTGGTGTCTGTGCGGGTTCGGTGACGGAGAGCAGCTGAGCGTTTATGTCTCATAGCCGTGGAGTTTATGGGGGCGGGCCGCTTGTTCTCCGCGTTGGAAGCCACGCGCTTAGCATAGTTGGACTGGAGGACCATGGTTGGGGGGCAAGATGATGTTGAGGGGGGGAAAGAAGATGTTGAGCGGGGGGTGTGGAAGGGAAGAAGGGGCCGAACCGCCTTTTTATAAGTCATCGCTAACGAAAACCAATCCGCTCGACGAAAAACCAATCCACAATCCACATAATTCCCTTTTATGGTACCAATCCATCAAACAGAGTGAATAATTACCTTTTACGGCAATTTATTGAACACACCAATCGACCAATCGTGTCACGTGTGCGATCACTCCTTTGTCCCGCTCTCGGAAGATTCCAAGAACAATCAACCAATCCGTAGAAAATTTCCTGATTGCGTTTTGCGGTGCTACAAAAGGTTTTGTTCTAGGTATGGGATACGGACAGACCCCAAAGAGTATTTCAATCAGCAATCAAAGAGCCCTACAGCACAATTGCCCAGGGTTGTTAGGGCTACAGGCCATTCCCAGTAATAGCCGACTTGACTGGCCTTCAGGCTGCAACATGGTTTTCGACTATCAGCAGGTTCTACCGCACGGTCAAGGCGATAACATGATTCTTTCCAGCAATCCCCTCTTTTTTTTGTCAGTGAGTATATTGTCTTGTGCCAAAAATGATTATGCCGTATGTCCACCCTTCCCTTGATCAGCGGAGGACAGATTCCCTTGGTGGATGCGCAAGCAAGTGTGTACAAAAGGACTCCAGTCGTCAAGCTAAGCAAAAGCGACAACATAGAAAAGCCGGAGCGGATGTATTGGACAATTAGAGCTCATAGATGGGATGACTAGGCGGGAGCAGGCCATTCATGTCCGAGCAGGTTTCCGTTTCCATGACACAGAGAATACTCGCTGAGACTCGGGGCTATGTATATCAATATCCAAATAGTTTCTGCCCTTAGTAGCGGAGAGTAGGGGGGAGGGCAGGGGGCGGACAGGAAAAAAAGCCATGCGAATATTACTTCCTACCGATACTTAACCTTGGTCACTTATCAACTCATGTCATCACTTCTCATAACTGTATGAGGAGGACAATGGGAATGGCTCCTCACCCATTGATGTATAATTTGCGACTGGCGATCACGCGGGAAGCAAGAGCCGCCGCTGAGTGCCGGTCCGCGGAACGCGATTCTGACACACTGAACACGCATCACATCAATATCAAGTTCTGCAAAGGCATACAAATTACAATTTTCAAGCCGTAGCTCCTCGTCAGTATGTGAGGTTCGCAGAAGATTAGGGTATATGCAGACCTGGGAATGCAGCAGTGGGCAGCTGCTCCAGATGTATCATAGGGGCTATTTCCTTTTTGAATTGCTTAGTCATTTTGCCTTCACCAAAAAGTTTTACGCTCTTTATATTCTCTTTATATCACTTCTAGCTACACATTATAAAGAGGAATAAGGAAAAGGAGCAATATTGCATGCTCCAGAAACTTTGTCACAAAGTTGTCGTGACTAGATGAACTGCACCATATATAACGACTTTAGATTACCACAAAAATCCTCGTAGCTATGCTGGCTTTTTGTGTTATACACTCACTACATACGTGCATATGTGTAGGACAAGAAATGAGGTGCATGTCTCAATCGGTAGGTGAACTACCAGTTGAGACGTGCATCCCATGAATTACAACACACGGAACCAAGTACCTTCCCCCATTCTTTCTCATGTTCGAATATCTTTCAGGCTTATTGTACGCGCTGGGTGGCAGCGTAGCTTGAGGCTCAAAAGCGTCCTACTTGGCGTCAGCTGAGACCAATCACATGGGTAGAAAATGTCAATGCTTCCCTGAAGCTAATATAGCTGGCCGGGCAGCGTATCCTGACAGTCATATAAGCCGAATGGTATATCACATTAGTGTAAGTTGGCGTAGGCTATAGTGCACAGGGCAAGGCAAAGTAACGGGTGTAATAATATGGTTGCTAAAGGTGATTATCTGAGCCTGAGGGCGAGGAACGACAGTTCCGCCTTGACCGTTAGATGTAGAAAGCGTGACGTGGCGGACCCTGCTCGAGCCCTCGGTCTAGTCACTTTTGGAAAACCCAACAGATGACTTCACACCGGAATTCAAATGGAAATGCACTGGATCGGGTGCCTGGGCGCTTTTAGGAGCAACGAGTCGTCCAGGGTTTAGCCTATGGAATTCGTCTATGAAGGCAGCGATGTGTTCGTCCGGATTGAATAGTCTAGGGTATAGCTTATGGAATTCGTCTATGAGGGCAGCAATGGGTTGGCCTGGCCTGGGTCGTGGACAGACACCACACGGCAGGACAATTTTGCCTTGGGAGTTGCGCTTGCATTTCCCGCTCGACAGGTACCCGTCGACCTTTGGGCATGTTCGAATGAGATGGCCTTCCTGACCACAGAACCGACAATTCTTCGTGGACCGTGGTTGATAAACGAGTTCACCCCCGGTCGTTGCTGCTGCAGGAAATGGGGCGACAAGCACCTTACACGACTCCGTTGAGTCTTCCATGGTTTCGACAACGTCTTCTCCGCTGTCGAGTACGGTGCGGGTGGACATGCGCCAGATAATATATTCGCAAGATTCCCAAAGCTCATTGAAAAGGACAATTTCGCCTGGGGGACGGCGGGGACACAACAGAAATAGATGGTGGTCCAATTTGCGTCGTAAATCGGCTGGTAAGCCTGATATAAAAGCCCGGGATTCCTCTCGGTCCGAAAGTTGATGGGTTACTTTGAGGAATCGGGCTATAACCATAAACGCTCGCAGGTACTCCCCAAATGCTTCGCGATCTGGGATGCCTCGTGTAGCCGTCTCCGCACACAGCTGGTCGAGATCGTCTTCTCTCCACCTGCATGTTGGGTCTGCACCCGGGTATAGCCGAGTAATGGCGGCTAGAAACTCCTCGAAAGTGGAGTCTTTGTTATTGTACTCGTCTAATCCGCGCCAGAGCTCGTTGGTGAGGGTGTCGACATATCTGGCGATGGAATACTTTCGTTTCTGGAGGTCGGTTATCCCAGCGTCTTCTAGGAGGTCTTGGACGTCCTCGAAGTAGCGGTGGAGTTCTCTCGGTTGTGATGGTGAGAATTGGGGAGCGGCACTCGTGCCACGGGCCGGCATAGGCTGGTAGGACGGCATGATTATGGGGGGGGGGAGTTGCAAAGATAGCGAGGGACCTGGCCTTTTTAAGTCGAATCTGCGCGTGATTCAGGGACAGAACAAAAATTTTCAATAGCACTTCGCAATTCAGAATTTCAGGTGCCAGGAAATAGGTTTTGCCGGCTAAGAAAGTATCCCACAGGAAGGCTCAGCACTGACAGGTCCTAGCCTAGGTTCTAGCTATGGGGATTCCATCATTGAGAAAGCATGTGTTCGAACGAGATCAAGAGTCGTCTCTCACCTGACCCCAGCTATAATAACTCATTTGAAATGCTTCTTGATGATGAGGTGCGTCTTTTAGTGGGTGGAAATATTCATCGCTCCTTGTCCCCCTGAATTTACTATTAGTATGGTATGGAGATGGAGAGTTGCCACAATTTCGTTAGTGTTTGATCAGCATAACAATATATTAGTCAGTGAGGCCCTATACGCCGCTGTTGTGATGTTCGGTTAGCTAGTGTTCCGAAGGCAGGGTTTGCGAGGCTAAACCTATTCGTTGGATGATGTGGTGCAATGATATCAAGTTTTCAGTCCGTTGATAGTATTCACAGACTGAAGTGAAGCCTATGGTGCTCATCTTTCCCTTTTAATTTCTACATAGATTCTAAATGGCTAATGGGTAAAATCGCATGAAAGAAGTGTCCTTGATTTTGACTTGAGATATCGTGCATATATACGTAATTCGCCCATTGTAGTTGTTCCGATTGAAGTGCAGAACGAGACAACGAAAACCTTATGGTTATAGGTGGATCCGTGGAAAGTATTCGGTCGGGATACAATGAATGGAGAGGTGGATATGGAGACTGCCTATAATCGACATATGTAGTCCTGGTTCCCATGTCGTTTGTCTGGGCGAGATGGGAGGACCAGAAACGGGACGCATATCGGAACGGCATGGGTAGGGTGTCCTTAGTAACTGATACATGGGCAAGGCCAAGCTGAGCAAGGCACTGCATTCCAAGTTCCAGATGGGCATGGTCTGGGTCAACACGGAACCTTGCGTCGACGCCGTCACTCGTGATATACTCGAAAACCGACTTGTGAATACGTGGTACAGTGGACCCATCGATAACGTCTGTTCCAGTCACTAAGATGGTTCGAAGGCGACGCACAAATTGGATGACGTCAACAGGGTTGCTGGATAGCGTCTGACGCAGGTCAAGCAGTGTTGCAAGATCATCAATGCAGAGGGGCTCCTGCAGAAACACAATTGCGCCAACAATTCGCCGAAACTTTTCCAAATCCCAATCGGTTGCGCGGGCTCGATATGCGAGCTTGAGAATAAGCGTGTAAAGTGCATTGACATCATGTAAGACATCAGCTGTGAGCATGTCAAGGACATCATCAAGGCATTCAGTCCCGTCAAATTCAAGTTGTTCTTGTATGAATTTGATTGCTGTTACCCCCCAGATAAAGAGACCAGATGCCCTTTCCCCGAGGACCTGTGTACGTCTGTCCCCAGGCCATACCACCCAGTTGAGGTCGTGCTCCCTAACAAGTGCCAGTAGATTCTGCTTAATATAGTACGACACATCTCGAACAGAAGATGGATGAGCAGTATTTAGGTGGATCCTTTTGACGTACTTGTCGTGCGAAGGGAGGATAAATGCACTACTGATGTCGTTTTCTGTTCGACTCGAAATGAAGACTTTTACATTGTTATAGGCGGCCAGTGTAGTAAACACTGTGGCAAATATCTTCGCCGTATCCTTGAGTCGTGTCCGATCAGTCTCATCCAGCCCATCAATGACAACCATAACAGGCTTTTTGGGATCTAGTTGTGACGCACATCGAACTGAATCGATGAACAACTTCCCCGCTTGATCTGCCGAGATACCATCCGTCAGGGAGCGATCTGTTTGTAATGCATTTTGTAGAGCAACAGCAACGGCCGTCGAACGATGTGCTAGCTGGCGCGCAATGGACGGGAAGTATGAGTTAGGATCTGTGGTCTCGGCGTTGTTCCGATTGATAAAAAATTGAGCCCATAGAACGTTCTGCTTCTTGCACTCTTTGGATACAGACGCAGTTACCGCAGACTTTCCGCATCCGGGATCTCCTGTGAGCCACAAAAAGTTGCGGCTTTCTGGTGATACGTCGTTTATCCACTTATCGATTTCTGCTAAAACTTCGACACGGGTGTCCGGATCGCAAGGACGTTTTCCTTGTTTATCGTAAGTCGGGTCTGCGACAACATGACCCGCAAGTGCCTCAGCAAGAAACTGCTCACGCTCGGCCGCCAATTTCTGCATCTTGAGTTCGTTCATAATGTCAGCCTAGGTAGTAGTTCAGATTGTACAGCTACAAGAAAATCATATGGCAATCCTTACGAACTGCTGGTCCTGCACCTTGCGAATCTTCTTAATTTCGTAAACGATGATGCGCTGTCGTTGTAACAGCTTTCTGAGGTGTGCCAGGATCGCGTCTAAACCTTTAGCTAAGTTAATTGCTCCAAGGTCCTGGA
Source organism: Calocybe gangraenosa (assembly GCA_018221785.1). Classification (NCBI taxonomy): domain Eukaryota; kingdom Fungi; phylum Basidiomycota; class Agaricomycetes; order Agaricales; family Lyophyllaceae; genus Calocybe; species Calocybe gangraenosa. Next base: position 13,390 of record JABCKK010015859.1, read on the forward strand.
CACCAGTCAAGCATCTATATCTGATAGAAAGAACGTGGGCGTTACCATGAACAGTGCTCTAGCCTCATTCATCCGTTTTTTGAACTCCTCTATCTCATCCTGGATTCTAAGCCCATTCCCAATCCTTGACCACCTCCCATCATCTAGTCGTTCCACAGCCCATGTGCATACTTCGGCGATAAGATCGCTGGATGCTTTGTTGAAGAACTTGCCCTATCAATATGGGGGGAGACCCACCGCATGTGTTTGAGGTCTCGCCAAGCCAGACGAGTAAATTGCCCCTCCCCTTGAGATTCAAAGGCGGACTGTACTGCTCCCACCCATCGGACGACATCATTCGCAAAATCTTGTACCTCCCTTTGTGCACGGGATATTGCCTATGGAGTAATTGGTAATTAGTCTCAGCTGAGGAAAGTAGCCGTACCACCCCAAGCTTGAAGAGGTGGCCAAGCGCAGTGATAAGGCCACGAGCTGGAAATGGGCTATCTGGTACCAGATCCAATAGATCCCGATGATTCTCCAGTCCATCGGAAACGCTCTTCAGAACCCGGTCTAGGGTGGTCTCTGGATGTGTTGATGTCCACTGTGTAAGAGCTCTGAAAAACTCCTCATCAAGCTGCCAAGACTCCCAAGGCAATTTACTGCGCTTGCGTCTTTGTGAAGTGTACTGAATATGTGTTACTGAACATTTGGTCACAGATGCTCACCTGCGCGATTCTTCTTTGCGTGAAAATACTTTGTTTAAGAATTGAGTGGCCAAAATATCAACACTTGATGATGCCGTTGGTGTCTCTTGTTCAGCGTGGTAGGCGGCCATAGTTGAAGAGATATGGCGATTTCAATGCGTGTGAACGTTGACTCCTTTACTCCAAACCTGTCAAGGTCAGGTGGTATAGGCGTCTAGTGAAGCAGCATATTGTTAAGATCATAGTAGGCGAACGGGATCACGGTGGGTGAGCGCGACATAGTCTCACAAAGGTTTTATTTGATTTCTATGTGGCAGCACCTCTGGTAAGTGGTATTTCAACAAGAAGATTGTCAATATGAAAATGGACCTTTTGAATAGTAGACTAACATGTAGTTGTCAGTGCTATGCGGCAGGAAGGAGTACGAACACTTAGAACCCGGTTAGCCAACAGGTCGGTATGGAGAGGGAGCGAGAAGAAGCGACAAGGTTTGAGTAGGTTATGTTTTGACGTCGAAAAGTGTAAATTGTAATGGTACTGGGCGGCATAACTCGGATTTTCAGCCGCTCTTAACAGCAGCAGACTACGCTTAAAATCCTAGCATACTTTCATTTGCACGGACGGGGTTGTTAGCAGCAGTCATTCTTTTCAAAGTAGTAGGAAAAGGTGAGAGAAAGTGTTCTGTCTGCTATAATCGGAACACTAGAAATACAATAAGTAAACAAACATTAGTAAATACAAACTTAGCATGTAGCCGCCACACACTCACCTAAATCTGAAGCGTTTGAGATGGATCGCTTCATCGTGGAAAGCATAAACGTCCAGGAAATAATGGACCGCATCTTCAGCCTAGGCTAGGTGAATACGAGTTACATACCCGAAAGGATAATGCAAATCAGCTGATACGAGATCCTTAAATTTCGGCACTTGTTCTTCTCCCTGGAGCGCCCACACAACACAAAAAATATCCAATGTCTACTGCAAATGACACGGTAACCGTTGAAAAAAATCTCAGACCGGCCTTGCATCTATTGGTCCCAATCGTTTTAGATCTGGATCAGCGTCATCTGGGAAACGTGAGCTAGACATCCACTGATTTTCATGGTCTCATTTCTGGAGGACGATGTAGGTCTGCATGAACCTACATAATTAAATGGCGATAACAGCATTTCTTCAGCAGTTGAGGGGACCGCTCGCCACCAAAACCTTCAGCTGCATATTGTGGGCGGTCAATTGGTTATGATCTACGTTGGTGTGTAAAGACACACAATTCGAAAACAGGCTGATCTGATCGCGTCCGTCGCTTGAACAGTTCAGGAACCTATCATTAACTATCAAAACAACTTCGACAATTACTCATCCATCATTAACTCTTCTCGCCCTGCCAAGTAATAAGTGTCAGCTGGTTTGAAGGTTCTTTGAATGGCTTATGAGCTACATACATATGTCTTGTGTGGTTCTTCGGGCACCCTTGGACCCGGACTGTGAAAGCCGAATCTTTGGGCATACACAGCTAACACAATTTTGATGAGACAGCAGACAGGTCCGTGGTAATAGATTGGCGCCTGATAACATTGCTTGGGACGTGGGGTAGTGTGCGTGGAGAGCTATTTTGATACAATAACTATAAAACAATTGACTAAAAACAGTTCAAGGCACTACAAGGCGAAGCATACCATCAGTATTAGACCAGCGAGGATCTCATCCTTCCTGAGCTTCTACATAATGAGAGAGCGGAAATCGAAATCGACGCGAGCACGCCAGGCAGTGTATCAGCTTTGGCGTGTCTTGGAACTTCGTTTATCATGTTCAAAGACGCACCAAAGCTGATACCCTATAATACGCAATTAAATGCGCGGCTATGTGGCGCTTCAGAATCTTAAATGACTCGTTTCATACTGAACGGTATCTTGAGCGGAAGAAGACACTGATGAAAGACATGTGCTGTTGAAACGGTGCATAGATATCATGTTACTACAATGTACCTGATGTAGACGACGACAGATGGTTCGGAAACGACCCCGAAAACATCACTTGGCGTTATCACGATGATCGTAACAAATCAAAAGCAGCAACGGAATTGGATTGATCTACTGCAGACTTGCGCTGTGTAGATGAGGTGGCAATGAATTGATAGCGAAATATCACTGATTGGAACCTATAATGGATAGATATGTAGATTAACACGTCGTGCCTGGGTAGATGAGGTTTACGCAAGGGCTATCTGGTGAATAACCTATCCAGACAACCACACACCGGGTGCACCGCGAATTGGATAACCTTCACAGACAGTGGAACAGTAGATACAAGCACAGGCAAACCTATCTGTTCGCCATACCCTCGCCATCACACCATAATATAAATAATATAATCAGGTATCGGCCCGCAGATACCTCAACCGTGCCATCTCGATGTCATCTAAGGACTTTTCTCTGCCTATGTGAACCACGTCCTCTAACATATGCGATTGATATGCCAACTGTTCTGCTTGAGCTGAAAGTTCCCGTTCTATATTCACTTCCCGTCGGATATTGAACATCATACGGTTACCCATGACACACGAGAAGGCCAAACAAAAGCCAGCTGGAATCTCTGAGTTGATGTTGCTTTTCTACATATCTATTATGAGCAAGGGGCTCTAAATGGTCATGCAGGAGATTCATGAAAGAAACGTACCGAGCCTAACGCCCAGACTAGCAGATTTGCAAAGTATGCGAGAAACATGCTGTGGTTCAGAGTCAGAGAAACTCAAAAGCAAGCGGGAGCTAGCAACTCACATGATAAAGTAGACAATCGAATCCCGTATAAGGATAGTAACAAGATGTTGGCCAGATCTGAATGATGGTGACATCGACGCTAGTTTGTATGCCTCGTAGCCTTTATAGAGAGCCAATCCACAAAGAAGACTCTCGAAAATCAGGAACGGGATCCAAAATGCAAATAGGTAGTTGGTCAGAAGGACAGGCCGGCAATATATAAGGCGAGGAGAGAATTGGACGACAGTTACTAAAAATAATGTGAGGTTTAGCTAGTTTGTTAATTGTAAATATACATACTTCGAATATCAGTTAAAACCGAGCCTAATACTCCGGCAGCAGCTGCTAGCGCGAGAGCGAAAGAAATGGCCATTAAACTCAAAACTCTCTTACTCCTAGAATACATTGCATAGAGCCGAGTTTGAAGAATAACTGATTCTCTGATATGTAAACCAATTCATTGGGATGACAGAGGGCAAAAACCTTCAGATATCACTGAAACGATCAGGAGATCTAAACCTTGCCAGCGAGAAAATGAGATACCTATAACAAAAAGGTTACCAAGACAAATATTTCAGTCGGCATCGAAAAGTCTTACAGCTGTCGTAACAAAGAGCAGGGGGTCAGTGATTACAAAGTCACCGCCATATGTAGCTCGAAGTTACTTGCGACTAAAAGACAGGTCAATTAACCTTCCCTCGCAGAAACGTGGCACTAGATAAACACACTTTGTCCGAAAGGTAAGAGAACGAGAGAAGCCCTATATCAATGCAGGTCGGTTGGTATGCGCAGGATGTCCTTTTGGAAATTGAATACCAGTGATATTTGTGCTATGAAGCAAGATGTTTAGGCGTGATTGTAAGCTCCTGGAAACGGCTTACATGATAGCCATAACTCCATAGTAGCGATTCTGCCGAGCATAAGTTGTTGAATGGGCATAGGGACTTATTTCACTCACGATAAAGAATAAGCACTTTCCCCATGACCAGGCACCCTTCTGTGTACGAGGTTATACAATGTATAGAGAGGACTGAGGAGTATGAAAATACCCAGAATAATTCCACCTATGAATCGATAAGCACAGGAGATGTGATGTTATGGACAGGTTACCTCTTCATCAAATGTTATCACTTTTCAAGTGGCTAGTGAATAGGCGCATTAACGAGAGCATGGAAAATGTTACATACCGTAATCAAAAAGAACAAGAATTCCAGTAGAAACTGTGTGCTGGACTTGATACAGATGTGCATATAAAACAACGGGCGACATACGGTATGTATAGTTGATGGTCTGTATATCATGAATGACACTGGCAGCATCCGTGGCAGAGTTAGTGGAGTTCATTAGCTGCCGTTAAAAGGCTCGAGGAGGGGGGATTCGACGTGATAAAAGGAGAAGCTTAGTGATTATTGTCGTCTTTTAACTTTGTCTAACCTATTGGCACTGCATCGGCCCCGTATGGCTTTCATTTCAAGGGTTTGATGACAAGATACTCAACTAGGCAAATAGAACAGAAATTGATAAAATCCTCCGATGTCAACGGCCTGTTGTGTGCTGAAAATACCCTCTCGATATCACCCCCGGCTAGAGGCCCCGTGGGCCGTCACATGTTGATAAGAAACTTGACGTTTACTTTGGCTTGAATGTGGTCGTCCCTGTTAGAGTTTGTAACTCATACACCGGCCACATTATTCACCAGTTAGACACCCAAGTCCCATAGTGCCGTGAGTAAACCCGGGCATGACGAGTTTGCAAGTGAAGCGCCACACAACGAAAGTGTTTGCTTTGCAGTGGTCAATAAAGTGAGATTAACAAGGACGTTATTCGGACCGTCTGGTATCTACAGATCGCGAACAATGTTTTCACTGTCTTCGGTGGTCTTGGCAGTAACTGTGAACACATGGTGTCGTGGTTGTGATGGAGTGTTGGTTGGAGTTTTGATATACATTCATTTGAACTCCGATCTAAACCCAGATTGATATCCAGCGCCAAATGTCACCTAAACGAAGGACAGATCAGACCCCACGAAACACTCAAGAATCTGATCATTGCACATTTGTCTGCCATCACCGTTGCTAATAGTTCCATGCAGCTTTTTAACGATAGAACTTGTTACATATTAACTAGCGCGGATCTTTCAGAGCAGCCGGTTGCGGCTAAGTCACGCGAA
>JABCKK010015859.1:27437-37856 GCA_018221785.1 Calocybe gangraenosa
AGATCGAAACTCGTTTTAAAAGGCTTCAGTTGAGGCGTTCGACCGTACGGACTATCGCTGTCATTTGAAGCTGGGTTAGATATTAAACGAATGGTAGTAGTCGGCTGGCTCTTGCGGGTTGGTGTTGAGGGCGCATTCAAGCCGAGGCTCAAACGGGCATTCACAGGAACTGGTACACCCGGTCGAAGGGAGTGTCCTGGAAGTGGCGAAGTTTTTTCTAAAGAATGAATGCCATCAAGCCTTTGATCAGGGGAACGGTCGAAAGTAAAGTGGTCAGTTTGAGGTGGTGCAACCGAATCAGGGAGAGCAGAATAAGGTACAGAATTTTGAATGAGCTCGTCGTCAGCTTTTGAGGATGATTGAGGCCGAAGTTTGGAGGAAGGAACGGGGGGGAAAGATGACGACATGAGTGTTGATTTCGACATATTGTCCCGCTTCCAGCCCAGGGAAGACGCTAAAGCTTTGATAGATGAACTAACACTAGAAGCTATATAAAATAACCTTCAGAGGTAGTCGAAGCACCGATTCTAAGGACCTACACTTAGACACTGCTGTTCCAAATTCACCCGAGGTACCATTGCTCCCAATGGTCCTGATTGAATTGAGGGTCCCTTGAGAGGAGCGCTCCTCCGCTTCGTCTATGCTCTCCATCACAACCTCCCACTGCTCGCTTGGTCGCGGCATTTGAAATCCCCATCGTGCATTCGCCGATTGCAAGTCTTCTTCACTGACCTGACTATTTTGGTCGACTTCTTCACTGTTGTCCTCTACCTGTAGTTTGTTTCCTGCGAGTTCTTCACTCCTCGCCGCAACGCTCAGAGGAGAGTCCCTAGGCAGAGTTTCTGCGTATTTCTTGAGCTTCTCTATCAATTCGACATTTTTCCCTGAAGCTTTTATGGAGTGGACTTTGCAAAGTTTGACTAGTTGGTCGCGCTTGAGAGAGTGTAAAGCTGGCGAGTTGAACAATATGTCGGTAGTCGTTGACATTATACCAGAGAATGCCTATCAGACTATGTTCATCGAGGTTGTAGCCCGGTCCAAGGTCAACTAAGTATCACGTGATCGCGTTTATTTACTCGTGTTGGTCACGACCCGCGCGTCGCGTACCAAGTGCTCACAGCGCTGACCTTGCGACATAGCTACATGGACCACGACGTCTACCTCGAGTTCTATCCCTCATCGCCTCAAAATTTTTCAGCAAGGCCGTCAAAACATATGAAGTAAATATTCCAGGCTTTCACTCAGGTAGCAAATCACTTTTTCTTGTCTTCACCCTGTAGCCTTTGCCGCTGCCACGGGACTCACCGATAGCCTACGAAAACATATAGCATCCGCTGTCGCACTCGACGATAATGCCATCTTTGGTGGTTCTCGTTTCCTGTATTACGACTTGATACACGTTACATTGAATTATAGAAGTGCGATTTCATATCGCCATATCGCAAAGTTATCTAACTAAATCAGATCCATTCAGCTTCCTGATGAACGATAAGATATAGCGATAACTCCTTGCACAAAAGCGAGACTTTGGATACCAGACACGAAGTGTCCGCCCCTGAATTACCATCGAAACTGACCACCCAGCCGCACGAGTCAGATTCTCACGTTCCATAACCACCTCGCTTAATACTGACGGCCGAGATCACATCTTCAATTTCTGCTGAAAGTTGCTGGATTATAATAACGCCTCAAGGCCTCACCTACTAACGTTCTCTTGACTTAGTCCACTGACGCTCTGAATGTTTTAGTCATGTCGTTGGAACCATATAAGAGCTCCCAAGTCATTGGTCGCTTGCGATGTAGTCACGCGTGATATGTCAGCGTTATCGATCATTTTATCCACTTCCCCAAATATACAATGGTTCTCTCCACGTTGATGGTGAGAAACCCCTGATATTATCAAAAAACAAATGCACACTAATTGCAAGCTCGTGTGCGACGTGCTGCAGCAGCAGGAGAGATGCCTTGGTATACACGAGATTATAAGTTCCAAAATGGCTTCGTTTCAGCCTGAGTTTTTTTTTTTTCGAGTCAGACGGTGAAACGGAACGCACTATCGAAATCACGACCGCTGGTATATACAACTAGTGCGAGGTGGTAGGAAAATGAGTAAATAAATGGCTTGCTACCTCAACTCGTAGTATTTTACTAACTGCAGTTATTCTTACAAAGATCTAGATCTTCAACGTTTGAATTAATAGTAGAAGGTCAAACGTGGCTCATGGCGACCTCTTGGTTGCATCTATGGCTTGCCTCGACGCACATCGCTTAGACCGCCTGGTCAACAGAGATTCCTGGGCACTGTACTAGTAGAGACAGGCCTACAACTGGCAACGGCTTCAATTACCCGTTGGCCTCTGCCAGTCGCGCGCCTCCATTGCGTGATATTTGTTCGCAGCCTGTCGAAGTTCACGCCTTCCTGCTGGAGTGCAGCACTTATAAGTGCTGGCTCGCCGGCATTGAACCGGCCCATTTTCAATTTTCCTGCGTGTGCTGGCCAGGAAAGTGCGGAGATTGATGTCCAAAGTTGACAATGCTTGGCTCCGTTTGGTTAACCACGCTTTGTCCGTGAGATATCTGGTTGGACCGTTCTTGAGCCACCTAAAAGTCCCCAACTTGAGCCATTTTCTTCCCCCCTACTACTCACAAAAAGTCACTACTCCCCAATTTTTTTTCCCAACTTTATTCAAACTCTAACTTGCTCTCGCCCAGGCTATGGACGCTTTCATGTCTGGAATGCTCACGGAAGACGTAGATTCCCCATATCTGACTGGATTTATGGGCTACAGCTATGAGTGGCAGGCGGCTGCCACAATTAGGAGGCCTATAAGCCCCAAGAACGCTAGAGGTGGCGCAGTCGTGGGGAGACCGTCCATGCGGGCTACACAGGACGAGCTGTTAGCCGCGCGGATGTTGGCTGAGCTACGCTACCCTAGCTCAACGGCCGTAGCGCCAGTAGGGACACCTCAATATGTGGCTTGGACCCAAATGTCTCCCAACTTGGGCCCACACACACCACCCCGCCATCCGAGCACAGAGAGCCCGGAGACAAACCCACTCTACACAGCTCCCACTTCTCCCAATGAGTCCCCACGATACCGCACAGCTTTGCAGCCCGAAATAACGACGACAGATTTATCTTCACCCCAGCCTAACTGCCAAACCGGGCGGGATCAGCATGAAGCCCAACAACGCGACTATCGGGCCCCCATGCTATGCCCCAATTGCGGCAGGCTGTGAGTATATCTACCTTTTGTTTGAGTTCAGCCATGGCTAAAGTATTACTAGACTGCGAAAGTCGTGGCCGTCCTACGTCGGGAGGCATATGAAAACTTTCAACTGCTCAGGCCAAATGTCAATCGACTCAATCGATGACGCATCAGATGGATCGCCCCCCACCGAGGGGCAGGATCGAGCCCGATACGTGGCTGACAGACCGATCTCTCCCCTGTATTTGAATGGCCCAGACCTGAGCCGCTACGGGGAGGAGACCAATCCAAGCTCACACGACGGGTCGGGGGAGGGCCCAGACAAGACGTCGGCACCAATCTGCCTCCCAGACGCTAGCCACTGGACCAATAGCCACAGACGCGCCTTCCAGCCGCTACCTTTACCCAGCCCTCCCATAGCGGCACCTTCCAACGGCCATCAACCCTCGCCTTTTTACCCACCCCCTTCGCCCCGTGCTGGCAGAGGCCAAAACGAATTTCAGGCCCGCCCTAACTACTGGCGTACCAGGAATTCAGCCGGCCAGTCCCAGGATTGGTACAGCCAACATCCACCGCAAAACCAGGAATATTCCTCGGCCCAAGGTCAAGGTACCGCTCCCCTTGATCACCAATTTTCTTATTTTTAATCCCTTGTTAATCTTAGCGCCATTCCGCCACCATTCCCTTCAGTGAGATTACCCGTAGCATGTAAATAAATCCGCTACAGTACTTTCGTCTTCGGCTGTCATCTCCAATTAATTCTCTTCACTCCATATGCTGTACCAGCTCCTTCGCCATTTTTCGTTTGATTGCATGCACGTCTTCTTTTTTTTGATACATTTGTACTATATCCAATTCTAGCAATGATCATCGTTTTTTCTGGTAAAAATAATATACCGGAAGAAAGAGGAAGCATAACAACAGACTGAACGAACAGCAAGGATAGCTCCACGCTACGCTTATCGATGATAAATATCTAAGATGGCCCGTGTTATGTCGATGATCCGTAAGCTTCTGACATTTTCGTTATTCTCGGGGGCTGTTGATTAGGGTCGAACAGCCCATGTGCATCAGGCAATCTCTAGATGGCTCACGCCAATAACGGGTTTTGCATCCCACGAGTCACAACGCATACTCTGACATGCTGACGGACAATTAGCTCAGATGATGTAGTTTCGCAACCCCGTTATGAAAGAGGGTTTTTGTTCCATTCATGTGTGTATACTATTCCGGTAGTAGTGATTGTGCTCGATGCTAATGATCCAATTGCAAAAGATAAATATTAATGTTACCAGCGCTCAAAAATTGGTGATGACAGCTTTTTGAGGCCTCCTCCGAACCATAATACTTCAGAACCAAAGAGCGAACTTCTCACAAAATTCACTCGTCGTCGCTGTCATATGTTGTTCCAGCACTCGTAGGAGAAGGTAGTTTTCGTTTTCTAGACGAATATAGGGGGCTAGCACTGCGAGCTTCGCCCTTCTTCCGCCGTTTGCGTTCTGTCTCTCTGGTATTGAGCCGGACGCCCCATCGGGCTAAATGCTAACACCAAAATTGCAATCAGGCGCCGAAAAAAGGACAGCCAAAAAATTGGGTTATTATCGACAGACCTTGGTAAGCTCCGTCGAGGCCTGGAGGCCAGGAAATTCTTTTGTAGAATAGACACGAAAAGGGCCACCGTAACATTCTGCTTGGATGGCCAAATCGGTATACTCATACGGTTTTGAAAAAATATCGAAAACGCGGTATCTGAGTATAAAGGTCCCTTCGACCTTGACCGCAAGGTCCTTGATAGTGTAAATCGGACGAAGGCTGTCAGGACCATGCTCCAGGGCTTACCGCAAAGACGAACAGGATGGATTTTTTCCCCTCGAGTTCGACGATCGCCGGTTGAACGAACGTGGCCCCTACGAGGGACGATGTCATCTTGGAAGACTCTGTTATCGGGAAGCCATGTACGTAGTGAACGACGTCGGGCGGTGCCACAGTTTGATCCAAGTGTGCATATTCGGGGGCGGATGTAGACGCCGTGCGCGTAGAAGACGGTGTTAGAGCGTTATCAAGAGCAGCAGGATACGTATGAGAGGGAACAAATGTAAAGCTTTGTTGCCTATTGTGCTCTACAGGATTCTGGGAACTCGAAGAACTTGCGAAGGACGGCTGACCAGCAGGCGGACTACCTTGTGCTTTTTGTGTTGTTCCCGATTGTTTCTGACAGCTCTTGCCCCCAAAAGTTACTGGGAACAGGTCTACGGTGCACAAAAGCCCAAGTGCCTGAACGTCTCTGCCAAAAAACCGAGTTGATCATGGGCAGATATTATCACAGGGATGGGAAAAAAACTTACTCATAATCCTGAATTTCGTTCTCCACCCTGTGGTCTGCCCTAGAGTCGACTACTTGGAACATTCGTAGGTGAACGACGGGGGGTGGGTCGAGTGGCCGTCTGTCTACTCTCGCATACCTTGATGTCAAGGGGGTCAATAGGTGGGGCACGTCAAGGAAATACGAAAGTGACTTTACTTTCTTCCCAGATTCGCTTGCTGTACTTCGCGGAGTTCAGCTCGAATGGTCTGACCAGCAAATTGGCCAGAAACAAAAAGGATTGGTCGACCTATCAGATCTGTCCCATGGGGTTGGTGAATATCATGAGTGACCGTGGGTGATTCTGATTGTGAGTGTTGGAATTCCGAGTGAAACTGAGGGAACATCAGGTCAAGTCAACAGAAAGGTGAAGTGGTCGCTGCAGCCAAACGGGCCCTCCTTTAAGCTCCAGGTTTTATGTTAAAGAACACGATAATGAATCGTAGGAGAAAGGAGGAGCTAAATTCCCGGGAGAAGGCGCCATCATAGGGATTTCATGATAGATCGTGACCCGATATATCATACCACACGGAAGCAAATTCCGGTTATGGCATGTTCCAGGCGGCGGAAGCTTTTAGGCAGGCCTTATGAAATAAAGCATACCAGCTGGTTGTCAAAGACGTGACCGAGGTTATTAGCTACTCGTATTATTCAAGGGTTCCGAGGGAAACTGAACTCCACTCATGCCCTCAAAGGCGGTGTACCCGTGCTTCTTTCGGTATTTTCCAGTCAGCATGTTTTCAACCTCATGTATGTATGTCAAGCTCGGAGACTGATGGAAAAAAAACCACTTGGGGAGGCCTAGATATCACTAGTCCCCCCAGTGTTACGAACGGCCGCATGGCCAGTGCGTGTTACGCATTGGGTCATTATTTCGGATGATCGTAATACCAAGCCACGGAAATCACGGGCCTGTGGAAGGCGCGAAAGAAAAGGTAGCGGACATTGGCACAGTCAGTACAATAAGCTCTTGAGAGTACAAGATTCCTCATGTCTGCCGTGTCTGACCGGCCTGACCTCGGGCTCACAGGATTCATACTCGATACGCCGATGGGTAGCCAGCCACACGACAAAAATTTATTGTCAATGGACATCGTCATTTCCAGGTCTGTTAATCGGCTGGTACAATAAGCGAGGTTAGTAGGCCATGCAGACTAGGGCCGGAGCACCCGTCATACTGGGGTGGTGACCACTGATCCTCGGCTTACCACGCAGGTCATGGTCGACGGTGAGAGCAGATGGTTTCGCAATAGCTCTGACACAACTTGGGGATTGAAACTATAAGTTGTTGCCGGCGGCCATGGGGCAGCAACATGGCGGCAACTTCCACAAGCCCGGTTGTGGTGAGTGTTTGAAAGGGGTTTATCGCCCCACATCAGTACTATATTCGAGTTGTGATCTAGTTGAATTGATTGGATTAAATACTGATTGGCGGGTTTGGAAATCTGCGGCGTTGAAGATCGCCGTTAATTAGAGTTCGCGAATGAAGTTCTCATATGTAATTGCGCACCCTCATGTTGTACCGCTAATGCGGGATGTCAGATACTCGGCGGTGATTGACGATCAGAATTCAGGAGACTTCGAAAGTGCCTGAGTGTGGTTAGCGGTGTGGGCGTTGGGGTGTGAAGGTTTGGCAAGCGAACAAAAGAAATTCAAGTTTGAAGAAACATATATAGAGGAGTGGGTCAAAATAGAATACTACGTTGAATCTCACTCGAGCACAAAGAATGGGGCACAATATTGGGAACAATTGGTAGGTAGCGGTACCGTGAGAATTGTCTCCGAAATTCAGGGACAGAAAGTTACCGTGTAATCTGCCTTGAGATTGGAATCGCAAGTAAAGAGGGCTGATTGACTGGCTTCGTCATAGGCGTAGGCATAGGCGTTGGGACAGTTACCCTCTGCAAGAACGGTTAGTTGCTGTTCAAATGTTCATGCTGGAAAATTGTAACTGAACTGAAGTAATCATAGAACTGAACTCCTGATACAGGACAGGTGAAAGGGGTGTTATGACTACCGGAGCAGCAATTCGCCGAATCAGCTGCAGGTACATAAGAACATGCTCGGGTAGCACGCATAAAAACGCGGGAGGTGGTATGAAATACCTTGATTTCCGTCAAGATTTGCAAAGCAAGCAGACTTGCAGCCAACAGGAGAGCCAGAAGCATCAGGAGGGCCCCGTAAAGGCGATGGACCTAGTGGAGATAAGGAACGATTCAGGCAACCAACGTTCCACTAAGCATACTGACAATTTGGGTTCAAGTCAACAGGGCAATCGGGGACTGGGCAACCCTTGTTGTTCGTGATCCTGCAAGAAATCAGGAACGCTGAACATCTCATGAATATATACTCACCTGATAGGTAGATTAAAGCCATCGACGAGGGAAACTAGCCAAAGGGCTTTAGTATTACATAATTGGGATAGGCTTGTTTCATACTGTCGTAGAAATCTTTATTTCCAGCACCATCAAGGGTGAATTCAGCGAGAGAAGCAGGAGGAACGCCCTGGAATCGGACTTAAGTGTGGGAAAAGCGAGTGGATTGGGGTTAGAGTGAACCTACAGCACCAGTATGGGGGTCGCACTCCAAGCCTCCATTACAACCACCAGTCAAGCACGAGTTCGGCCCGGGGTTGGCGCTAAAGTCACAGTTCCGCCTTCCCTGAAACAAGGTCTCAGTCGAAGTGTAAGGGAAGGCAGGTGTGTATGGAGTTTTACCCAGATGCGGCCGGCTTTCCAATTATCGGGGACAGTGAATGAAACCTCGGTGGAGGGTGCTGCTTCCCAGCTTGTGGACCATCATTACGTCTGTAGAATATGAACGGAACCATGACCTACCCGGTGGCAAAACTTGGAGCATTGGGTGCTACATTAAGGTCTGTAAAGGTCTGGACATTGTCGGTCAATTGTTATCTCCACCCAATCTATATGACTACTTACAGCAGGCCTAGAGATGACTGTCTTGATACTCGTAGAGTTAGATAGAGATAGTATATACTCACCAGACCGTAAACGGGCACGCATTGCGCACCTTGACGTGGTATATTATTAGCATGCGAGATGATAGAAGTGGATTCACGACCCCACTCACTGTTAGAGTACGGGCATTAGTGCCAGCTAGGAGTGAGAGTGCTGCGATAATAGAGAGCTGGAACATCGTTGCTGTGCGGAAGCCTGGAGAGTTGTAGTTGATAAGGTAGAGACATTGGTGTGTGATGAGTGCTTTTATATCTGTCCAGTAGCTCAATATAGATTTCACGGAACCAACATAGGCTCGTAACCGCCGAGAGACGGTAACCGAAGTAATCGGCGACTCAAAGCATGAAACCATCTGTTTACAACTTGTAACCGTTTTGTGGTTACTAGCAGCATGCGTAGTATTTGGAATAAAAATAGAGTCCCAATCAACGGCGATGCACCCCCGTTTCCAAAAAGAGGTGAAGAGTGAATAACTAGACAGGCGAGCACTTAAGAGCATCGATATCTGATGTTAAGGACGTTGTAGTAGATGAGTAACGTATGGCTGCGATTGGGGCTGTGATGATGGCTGCTGCAAGTGGCTCCAACGTTCCCATTATAGCTCCGCGAAGGATCAGCAGCCATATCCCAGATGCCATAAGCAGCTCCATAACGCACAAGCATGTATGGTATGGTCGCTTGGTTCGGATCGCGCTCAGATCATACCTATATCGAGCAGCTGAAGCTCAATATAGTCCAGCTAGAAGTCGGACTCAGTAGAGGCATAATGATGGTTTGTTCCGTCACGAAGTCACGTTACTGTCAACAACACTCTCCCCGAATCCACTCAAACTCAATGATATTTGCAATACGGTGGACACTGCATCAAATTGGTATACCAACTTTACGCCGCCAGTAATGCAAATATTACTGTATTCGACGATGGATCAGGCTTGATACATTACACTGTAGCATTACAACCGTTCATTCCCAACGTATTCACTCGATGCATCACATAGTATCATTACAATCGTTCATTCCATTGTGATGCGTTCACTCTGATGCATTACTTGCCAATCAAATGCATTATAATGCAATGCTGAAATCGGCGGTCTGACTTCCAATCACTCCATTTATAACGAAGTAGTAATAAATCCCGTTGTGAGCATGACTCCGTTGTTTCTGAGAATCATGTTGGACATTGGGCCGATTGGCCGCCCAGGCGATGCATCATTGTAATGCATTTGCAAGAATGCTGGTAGAAGGGGTGTAGTACTGAAGCACGTACCACATGTAACTGAACACTGGGGACACTTCCAAGATTATCAAGTTGATGAACTCTTTAAGGACTACAAACGACAGAAGGTGACAAAAGTTTGGAGAAATGCTAGTGCCAACCCGTTGTACATGCCATCAAATTTATTCATGGGCAGAATGTCAGCGTGTAGTCAGCTTTAAGGCCGGAATCGCAGGTGAACAACGCGGTTCCGCTGGACTCGTCATAGGCATAGACGTAGGTCCGGGGACAGTTGTCCTTGAAATAATGGTAGAATGCCACACCTTCGAGGGGTCAGTAAAAATCAATCGGCAAAGTTGAAGGTCTGATTACCATCAGCGGGGCACGTCTGTGGGGTGTTGTGACTACCAGAACAACAGTTTGCAGAGTTCGCTAATGCCAACATAACATTAATTACGGCCTATGCGCCTCGTGTACATTCACAAACCTTGGTTTCCGTCGAGGTTTGCAAAACAGGCACTCTTACAACCTACCGGGAAGCCTGTGGAATCGAACGGACCCTTCAGTTGGGCAGGACCTACACAAATTGAGCGCCGTTGTTCAATCATCTAGGCTGCATAACCTACAGCCGGGCCCAAGGTCCTTGGCACATTC
>JABCKK010015859.1:38124-56575 GCA_018221785.1 Calocybe gangraenosa
GGTACAAAAACATCAACCGAAAAAGCTGGGGTCTATCACGTCGAGGACTCACAGTTCCTGTGTTCCTGTCACATTGAAGACCTCCATTGCATCCTCCAGTCAGGCAAGAGTTTGGGCCGGGATTGGTTGCAAAGTTGCAATTTCGGCGTCCCTATAGAGACATCCATTAATACGAATATACAGATGAGAGAAACGGAACAGCGTACCCAAATTCTCCCTGCTTTCCAGTTATCGGGAACAGTAAAGCTGACTTTTGTGAATGCAGCTGCTTCCCAACTGCGAAGGGCAGTTTAGATTGACGGATCCACAAAGCGAAGAGTAAACAAACTATTCACCCCGTCTGGAAGTTCGGAACGTTCGGTGCAACGTGTAGATCAGTGAACATCTAAAATGTGCATCAAAAGGGAGGCTCATAAGCTCTTCAAGTGTAGTTCTCACAGCCGGCCTGATGCAAGAGTCAGCTCGGGTGGCGTTTAGGTAACAAGGTTACGTACCAGATCGTGAAAGGACAAGCATTATAAACCTTGGGATGGGATTAAGTGGAAGTAACATTGGAAGGGTGTAGCGTAGGCTTACAGTAAAGGTTCGGGCGAAAGCGCCAGAGAAGAGGGCAAGAGAGCTAGCAGCTGTGAAGAGCTTCATGGTATGAGAATGCCTCACAGCACGATGCTATAGTTTTGCTCTGCCTTTTATACAAAACTATTCGTACCTTGATATTCTATTTGATGAGACGCACACTAGGCCGCGCAAGCTAGAACCTGGCTGCTCGCGGTTCCGTGTCATGGGGCAGACAACAGCATATGCGCATATGAATGCGGCCTGTGCAGCCCGCGGAGAAGAAGGAACTGAAATAGAACGGGAAGATTGACAATACTGTGACGTTAGAAGACCACGCTGTTGATAGCTTCTCGGGTTTATTCTTGTCGCGCCACAACGGGGATAGTCTCGGCGCTAGAAGCTGAGGAACATGTTCTATCAGCTTTAGTCAGGGTGTTAATCACACAAGGTAGCTAGCAGTTTCAATACCAGTCGTGGTACTGTCGAATGTAACGCACCACACCAAATAGTACGAGTTCGACGGGCTAAAAGGTGTGGTCACATGAGGGCAGTTTCTCCGAGTCCTATATATTCGTGTCTTCCCATCTTATGGTCAGAGTGAGAAATAGACTAGAGAACCCACGAGGGCGTCGCCAACAAAGACCTAACAAGCCCAAACCCGGAGTGTGCAGAATGGACAAAGTTCTGTTAGTAACCATCTCCAGTTGCCTACCCGCTTTGGGTACATCTAGGAATTTAGATTTGACAAAGTCCGATCGCCTAGGGTTGAAACGCTGTGCATCCACTGTTGGCCGCATCTTACTTGAGCAAAGCGACATAACTATTTTTGGGTGACCGTTGATGCAAAGTTGGGGAGAACAATACCCATGCTGGCCTATATTTCAAGCAAATCAGTCCGATGGTATCGTCAAGTGCTGAGCGCTGAACAGTAAACTTGTCGGATGAAGGTACCGGAGCATGAACACACTTCCTGAGAAGTGCGCGAACGATGGATTACGTCTGAACCATATCAGTTGTTTGTCCCCATTTGCCTGCCAATTGATTGTGGCACAGAAGGACCGGAGGAACAGAATTAGCAGTATGTAACCTGTAAATAAGTAGTAATGCAATAATGGGTTGCGGCCTTAACACACAGAGCGCAAAGGCTTGCTAACCAAGCCACTCGAACACAGTGAAGAGCGCCCACGATGAAGAAAAGCTGCGCAGATGGAGCAGGTATCACGCAGGCAAGACCTCATGATTGGGCTGTCAATCTGTCCAGATAGGACTCAATTGTGCCAAGGCTGGCTCCACCTTCACGCGTCGTCTCTTCACGACTTGGTTGGGATCAGGGGACCAAGGGAAATCACAATCACAA
Organism: Calocybe gangraenosa; assembly: GCA_018221785.1. NCBI lineage: Eukaryota > Fungi > Basidiomycota > Agaricomycetes > Agaricales > Lyophyllaceae > Calocybe > Calocybe gangraenosa. The sequence goes on from JABCKK010015859.1 coordinate 40,040, forward strand.
TCACCTGCACAATGTGTTGCAAAAGGGCCCAACAGTGGAATTCCTGTTTGATGATCATTGTTGTTATTGCAATGCTCAGATGGAGGGGAGCGCACCAGTGGCAATGTTTTGTGTATAAAACTCTGCTAAAGAGAATGCGCTAATAAGAAAAGAAAAAAAAAACCATCAATTTGTTTGTATTGTAGGTATACAGTAAGTGTCCTTGTAAAACGTGGTTCGTAACAGTCTGTAGGCAGTTGAAATGTCCATGAATATTTCCAGTACCAAACACAAGAATCAGGTATTCGCAGTATGGGCACGGAAGCGTCTAGAGTTGGTTGTAAAATAACAGTCCTTACAGACTGTCACAGAGTGAACAATTAAAGTGTAGGCTTTTACGGAAAACGGCAGCTAGTGATTAAGATGTCAGCAAGTGAATGGGATCTGGAAATTCTTAGTGACTTACGTAGGGCGATGAGCGCGACAAAGAGGCCAAGGCCAAGGACATAGACAATTCCGTACTTGATGACCTGCATCGATTGAGTATCTTATGATAAATCGGCAAAAAAGATTGAACTGACCATCCAACGACGTTGCCTTTTTTGCTTGATCGAGTAAAGGGGTGCACGTATTTGTTTTGAAGGCCTAAGCCAGACTAAGCGAACAGGAGTGTCAGGAAACAGAGGGAAGCGATTGTGCTACAAGATATACTCACAGAGAATAGTCGCGTGGAAACGATCAAAGTAAGGGATCAGGATGGGCGGCGTCAGCATAAACAACAAGAAGTGTCCAAGGAGGAGGTCGGAACTCCACAACGATAGTTCGATAATCTTGACCACAAATTCACGAGCAGGCTGAGACATGACATGCGCGCCAAGTCCGCGGCCATACCATCTTCCAGACCACCATGCACGGTTTGTTTCATCATGCTTGAACTCGCGAGAAAGTACGACCGATATAAGAATCTTGTGAATTGCGCGCTGGATGGCAATGACGGCAATAAGGCCGAGAACAGCATGTGATGCGTCCCAGAGTTCAAGGAACCACTTGTAAAATCAAAATTAGTCAATATGATTTTGCCTAAATCAGACGCGACCATAAGGAACAATCTACTTACAAGGAATTCGAAGAAACCAATCATGCCAATAACGCCCAACGAATGAGCTATAAAGGCCATGACGGAACCGAACCTCGGGAAGATAGGATCAAGCATGGGGCCCAAGAATAGAGAAAAGATGAAAAGGGTGAGTAAAATCGCTGCGTTCCATACAATAGGTCCAAGGGAGATGACGGCAATGCGGATGAGAGGGCTCGGGGGTAACTTTCCATTTGCTCCTGGGAAGGACTTGACAAACAAGTACGCAATGACGAACAACACCGCCATGAAGACCGGGAAGATAACCTCGGAAAATATGACTGCGCGCCATCCGGCACGGGGTACGTCTCCTGATAGCTTCTCTGATGGATGGCCAAGCCTCTTCTTTTTGTAACCAGTGATCATTGTACGTGAAAGACGACAATATCCAATCCATGAGTTGTTGTGAGATCGTGAGTTACCGCGTGACATCCATCTCAGGAACTCGCTGTAGGCGACTGAGATCAGCGAAGGGCCACAAAAGACAAAGTGAATGGAGACTCACCGATAATCAATGATGAAGTCAGAGAAAACGAACTGATGAGGGTTGAAAAGGAAGGGGGCAATGCAGAGTGAAACGATGGAGATCCAGAAGTAAATCAAGTAGGGTGTCCACAGCGTCAGCGTGACGTACAACAAAGAGATGAGCGTTCGCATGCCAAGGTATATACCTGGTCCAGCAAAACGAGAGAACAAGATACTGAAGTAAATCCTTGTCGTTGCAAAACCGCGGCCTGTTGCGATATATCGAGCACCACCGAGAGTCAAATTGCTAAGGATTGAATGGGTATAGATCTGGGTGGAAAAGATTTCAAAAACAGGAGAAAGGGACCCGAATTGCTTTCCAAGCCGGAATATAGCTTTCCACGTTCCCCTCTCGATCAATTCTGAGGAGAGTGTGTTAGATAAAAGAAAAAATCAAACCTGAAATCACAGTACCTTGAAGGAAGAGCGGCAAGAAGGAAATCATGAACACCAGGAATATACTGATGATGCAGCGGTTGAGCCAGTCAAACACAGGGACAAGGTTATAACATCCAGATTGACCACCGAGGAACTGTCCTTGATCAGTATACTTGCAAATGACCAGCTGTGAGTTGAGCGTTCCCAAGAAGACGACTAGAGGAAACGGAGTAAGTGAGTATATATATACAAACAACGCAAAACATGACTAAAAAAACGCACGGGTGACGATGAACACCTGGACCGACAAAATGACGAGCATATTGTTGATGTGGAAACCAGGATGACCATAATAGAACGTCAAGAACCGATCGATAGGCAACTGCGTCCCCAGATAGTAATACTCTCGGCTCAACATCTGCTCACCCATACCCGTGCCAATCTTCGTCTGAAAGTTCAATATCGTGCCAAAGCCCAAATCTCTTCCCTTTCCGCACTGATAATATTCCGTATGCTTGATCCTCCCACCTCGTCCAAACGCGTTCATGCCAGCATAGATATCCTCGTTCAGGTGCAAGCCCTTCTGTGCTTTCGAAACACCCCCACGCGTCGTCATATACAGCCCTCCCTTGAACCCTTTATCTCCCTGAGAAATGAAGAACGGCGGCGCACGCAGTGAACGACGACCTCCTGGACCGGTATCAACCTGGTGGTACAGCAACTTCTGCACATGGTCAATGGAGAGCAGATGTTCACGGTACATGGAGATGATGATCGCATTCCAAATCTGTGACACAAGAACCTTGACGTCCGACTCTTAGTAACTATCAGATGGAACAACACGCAACGACTCACCTTTGGTTTATACTTGACCTCCATGTCACCCGTCGCCAACAACTTCGCAAAAATCCTCTTTGGCAATCTCGTGTAGATATCCTTCCATGGTGTCCAAATCGACAAACCCAGACTGAAGCTCCTTCCAATACTATACACGGTGTTCCAAATGATATACCACAAGAACGTGTCGAGGAAGAACAGCACCAAATCCATGATATACATAATCGTCAACGTGAACGCCGCTTGGTTCCTACAAAGTGCGTCGCCGAAATATTTGTCGCTGCATCCTTGAATTTTCATCCCTACCATGACGCGAATTGGGTCTCTGAATGAAAGGGTAAGGAAAAAGTAGGATTCCGTGAACTTGCATCCGAACACGAGGAGCCATAAGACGATAGAAGCAATGCGAGGAGTGCGTTCAAGGGATGGGTATGAGGCAGTGAACGTCTGACTTGCGAGGTACTTTCTCGATTTACCAGCAACACGATCACCAAACATGCGTCCAGATGGCAACACGGCAAAAAGTAGCGTAGCGACCACAGAGATGAAGAATTGCACAATACCGAGGATGAGAGCCAGAGATCCGCCTGCATTAGGCGAGTGCTCGACGATCGCGATGTAAAACGTGGGACCACATGTCAGACCGAGAGTGATGAACAAGAACACAAGTCGTCTGGTCAGATGCGAAGAATTGTTCCAGGTTGTTGGGATGTACGAAAACTCTGCGAGTGTTGCTAGGATCATGATGATCGTAGCAACTGCACCTCCAAGTGCCGTTGCGCTCCATGTCATGGCAGCCGAGCTCCTTTTCTCTTCTTGGTAAATCCTGGGAGAATTGAATGCTGTGTAGTAATAGTATAATGCGATGTGGATGACCCAAATGCGGTTGAAGTTGACCAATAGATGTCCAAATGAGCGCTTCTCGTAGTAAGTCTTAAAAAAGGCCCGGTTCCAGTCGATACGATCAAACTTTGTAAACCGTTGGGCAGGTGCAATGTCGACTAGACGCGTAGTCTACGATTGTTATATCATTCAGCCTGAGTATGTGTTGACGTGTGATTGATCTGAAGTAACTTACCTTATCATTGAGGACGATGCGCGCAATACCCTCTGGATACCAAAACAACTGATTCACATCGTCGTACCCAATGATCTGATCATGATCCCTCTCCCTTCTTACGAACTTGCCATCGACAACCTCGTATCCTTGGTCCCGGATGAAACGATACAGGGGCTTGATCACATTTCTCAGATACAACCCTTCAGGCACCGGGTCGACTCGATTCTGACACTCAGGACTCCGATAATAGTCGTCGGCACACTTGAAAATGAAGCACAAGCATTCTGGCACAAAGCGCACTTGGGCAGCTTCGCCCCACAAAAGCAGGTAAAGCGCAATCTGCCGTAGCCGATCGTATTGGGACATGTTGTGCATTGCTTGGCGCCAGCGCTCTAACGCGGTGTTCAAGGTCTTTTCATGACTGGGCCGACCCTTACCCTCGGGCTTTCCTTTGGCCCGCTTGGATTTGAGCCGTGTGATGCCGGGATTTTGAGCTTGTCCTATGGCATCATCGAGGTCGAGTTGAGCGGCGAAGTACCATTTACGGTAGTTGGCGTTGTGTCCGCCGATGTAATCAGCGTGCAAGGTGATGAGCGCTTGGTTTGGTGACATTCGTGATGCTCGGGAGTCAAGGAGCTGCATAACAAAGTCGAACTAGAATGATCACGAGTCAGTTTGTGGACGGACATTACGGCAATGGAGTAAAGTAATAATAAAAAATTGATCCTGGCGTCGTCCACATGACAACCATGAAAATTGAAACTAGAAGGCGTTGTAACGTGAAGACGCAAGGTGTAAGCACATTGCAGAAAAGCAAATAGGGTTTAGAGTAACAGCGATTCATCAAAACAAGTGCTATCATGTGAGGATAAAAGTCGCCATATGCGGCGACCCAAGGCCGTAAACTCACCATGTTGCGCATGGAGTCTCTCTGAAAACCAAATTTTTGGGCCAAGTCGAAGAAGATGTCTTCAATTTCTTCTTTAGAAAGCGGGATATGACGCTCGGCAGTCCAGGCTGGATAAGCCTCCTGAGCGCCAGCTGGGCCAGGTGAATAGTCCATGAAGGTGGGGGTAGAGGCATCCGAAGGACCCATACGGCCACCTTGAGGGCCTAGAGATTCTGCAGAGGGGTCGTAACCTTTGGCATAGACGTCTACATCAGAGTCGGTATCTTGGGGCGCTAGAATGGTGAAAAAGTCAGATGAGGTTGGTTTTTGGGGGCAAAAAAGGGTAGAGTTAGCTCACGATAAGGATCATATGTTCCATGCTGTTCGTAAAATTGCTGTTCGTTTGCGGGGGGGATACTGTTATCGGAAGCATAAGTGTCGCGGTCGCGGTCGGTAGGACGTGTATTGTAGTCAGCATGGTCAGACTCTGTATCATAGTAGCGTCGTTGCTGGAAAGGGTCATGCTGTGTGTCTGTTGAGGGCGGCGAGGACGACGATGGATAGCTGTCCTGGCTCGTTGGCGCCAGGCGAGGCATCGTGAGTGGAGGGGGAGGGGAGGAGGAGGAGAAGCGAGAAGGGTCTGACGAGCGGAGTGAAGCAAGTCGTAGTTGAGGCTAGCACAAACCAACTCAGATAGCACAGCCACCGGTTATGTCCGCTTACGGCCAAATAAGCCAGTTCGTTTGAAACATCAATCAATCCGTCCCCATCCGCAGCAACTTCATGCTTGCACGCACCACTGTGTGTGAACCACATATGCGTACGCACATGCTCTAGGTCTTCTTTCTGCTGCGCATATAGTCCATCTTTGTACGTCTCTGGCTCATATCCAACATTAAAAGACACTACCGGTCTCACCGGGAATGAAAACGATAAACCCGGGATTGGATCCCGACAGTCTACTACGGAGGAGACTTTTATTCTGTCAATCACTTGAAATACATTCTAGGTTTTCAAACAAACATAAATGTCCATACCATGTTTGCTGTCCCCCCTCTTTAGTTTCAGCTTCCATTCATGCGGCCTCTTATCCTTGTTTCGCTTCGCTAGCCGTCTCTAGGCCTACATACATAGACCTATCCTAACCATTTGTGTTCTTAAACTCTTTCATCAAAACATGATCAAGCCTCGAACTATCAATCAAAGATATACACGGGCACTTCTCATCCTTTGTGCGGGTTCTCCCCGACTCTTCCTAAAAGCAAAATATGAGGTATGTCCATGAAACAGCTACATATTGACAGGCACGGATCAAAATACTATCGGTCCTTTGTCGTCGTAGACTTCTGGTGCCTCATTCTTAGGCGCATTTCTATCCCGTCGGCTCAATCAGAAGCGTAGCTCAGCGAACGCTCTCTAAGAAACGGCATCGTACGAGTGGCGAACATGAGGCTGAGAATCGGGATGTTTTTTTTTCCGAGTTTGATCACTTCTTCTCTGGAGCTGGTGATTGCGGACTGTCTGTCGTCATAATCTGCACGGTTGGAAATCATACGACGTGCGTTACAGAGCCGTCGGTCAGAGAACAACCGAGTATGACGACATTTTCAAACCTTTTCGTACTTACACACTCACTATGAGGATAGATATCTTGATCTCGCCACCGTTGGACTGAAAAACATACAGATTCCGAGTTTCTAAATTTTCTGATATATTGTCCGCTAATAGAATGCACAAGTATCAATGCTACGAACTGGTTGGGCATGCGCTTGATGGGCTGTCTACTTGGCCACTTCCAAAAACCGCTTCTCTGCCTCTTTGAAGTTGATAACAGATGGGAGGACGTACAAATCAAGGGATCCTGGTTAGCGGTTGTCACAATCTCGAGTTTGTTGGTTGCTGAGTTGAATCCCTAGTTTGTAGTGAGGCGTCCGACAAACAAATGAAGGAACTACGATGTCATACCAGCCATCCCCACCCACTGCCCTGTATAGCTGCTGTTTTTGCGTTAAAATTTTTCTTAAACGCCTCTACAGAGCCAAAGTCGCGTTCAATGGCGGATTTAAGGGCGCCGTTTTCCAACTTGCCGCCCTCTGCATCAGCCGGAGCAAGGTTTTTCCAAAACAGGGAATGGTTGATATGTCCTTGAGAGACAAACAGGCTTAGGTAACAGTATCTATAAGGTACTACATAGAAGTTTGCTTACCACCGCCGTTGAACTTTAAAGCCGCCTGAAGTGCGATTTTCTCTTTCGTCGACTCAGTTTTTGCATACGATTCTTCTGCAGCGTTTAGGCCATTGACATAAGTCTGGTGATGTTTAGTGTGATGTAGCTCCATGATCTGTTTTGAGATATGAGGCTCTAGTGCCTGGTCCCGAGACGAATCAGAGCTTTGAACAAGCCAAGCATAAATTATAACTAACATTGTACGCATAAGGTAGGTCCGGGAGTGTGTGCAGCGAGGCAGCTGAACGAGCAAGGTAAGAGCGAGCAAGCGTAGGGCGAAGAAGTGTACGCGTCAGAGATAGCATGGTAGATAGAGTAGTTAGGGAGGGTAGCCAACTTGCGTCATCCCGACTGATCCCTTTAAGTATGGCCCTTGGTAATGGGCATCAATGTCGATCATGTGACCGACGCGACCTTCGGCTTACTAATATCCCCACCCATGGCTTCTTGGGTACCATGGTCCGCACCACCTGGTTGGAGAGCTGCAAAGATATCGACCCTTACTCGGCAGCCCAATGGAGCATTCTGGAGAGTTGGCAGGCGCCCCGAAGGAGTCGGAAGGAGTCGGTAACGGGAAAGAGTATTAGATGCTGAGAGCAACAGCCCCAGTGAAGGCTAAAGATCTATCATACGACAACTCACTCATGGAAGATACTCTACGACGCAGTGCAATGAACATCCTCAACGTGAATCGAATCGTACAGACGTCAAATCTTGGGCCAAGGCCTCCAGAGACCCCGAAAGCACGACGGCATGGCGCTCCTGCTGGTTGGTGGACTGGCTGTTTTGGTATACATACTGCAATCAACTGATTACGCGAGATTATGCTAGGTCCTTGGCCTTGGAAAGACTTTAGCGACCTGCATCACGATTCACAATACGTTGGGAATCCTACTTCTCCCGCAAAAAACCCTCATAAAGAATGGTGGAAGTATCCTCAATGCCTGGTATGTTTTTGCCTGCTCGTAATTAAAGGCTTATTTGACTAGCACCAATGAATCCCAAAGTTTCCAAACTGGATGCCCTCACAACTACGATTGAGTCAGCTCGAGGCCGCAATCCTTTACGCACCTGAGGAATGCACCATCCGTTATGCTGATATCAGTCATGACCCACCATACAATCCCCAAGTGATAATGGTCAAGCGTGGCCATGAAAAAGCATTTTGGGAGCAGATTCAAGCCCCCCGTCCGGCGGGCGTCAATGTTAGGACACTGTTTTTGGATAAACCATCTGGACCCGTGTTGCAAATGCTAGGCACGAAGTCAGTCGTGGTTTCCATTCAGAATCGGGGTTCCTTCTTATTTAAAGGACTTTTATGACATCAGGTATAACGTCGAACCATTCTTCTACACTTCTTCGTTGAACCGAATTCCGACGCGGTATCAGGAAAAACATCACCAGAGCTTAGGCGATCGTAAGGAAGCCTACAATTCTTCCAAATAACTTCTCATCCACCTACAGACATCACCATTACCCTTCTATTTGTGAGCGTAACACACAGCCGTTAGTATTGTTTCATCCATCGCCAGTCGCGCTTAGAATGACCACTTTTCAGGCAACAATGACGGTCATCAAGGAAGCGTCCTACCAATATCTGACGATGACGGTTTGCCTCTGTCTCTCCAGCCTATCATCTATATGCTCATGCCCCACACTAGATCTATTGCTGGTACATGAATTACTTGCGATTCATATGATACGCTCGTCTGGTGATAACACTATCATTTCTTTCCATCCCAACGACTCGCGTTCTACTGCAGCACATCACTTGCAGTCTCGGATTGTGGATGCTGGTCTATCTGTATATTGGAATGATCTTCTGGGAACCACGGAAGACCCAACATTTGTACTTCTTATGTACATGTGGTATGCTCTTTACGCATGGGACCAAGCATTAGAGCACCTCTATGTGTACATCAGCAGACTAGTACGTAAACCCAGCTATCTAGGACTGTTATTCTGGAACCGAGCCCATCTGCTTAGGAACGACGCACAACGAATAATTATGACACGCAACCAACTCAGACGTTGCACAACATTCATGCCCACCTTCTCAACTACGCTTCGATGCTTCGCGACTTTAGAAAGTCCGTACAATTCATCCTGGACACACCTAATCCGACAAAGGAGTATAGCCACATTGAGCAGCAACGAATGAAACAAGAGTGCACTAGCCTGCTTGATGAGATCGAAAGATTGGAGCTTGGTAGAGAAACTCATACTGAACGATTGAAAAACGCCATGGGTTTGGTGAGGTTGTTACTCTGTGATGGGGTGATCGATTCTTAATTGACTGACTCTGTGCAGCTCTTCAGTAGCATAAACCTTCATGACAGCGAGCAGATGAGGAGGTTGACGCAAGTCACCGTTCGTGATAGGTTAATACACCAAACTTTCTTATCAATCAGCTATTCCCGTCCCAAACACACAATGCTCACCATCCTTCTAGTCGTGCAATGAAACAAGTGTCTATTTTGACTATGATATTCCTTCCAGCCTCCTTTGTAGCTGTGAGTAACAAAGCGTACCCACCGAATCCTACTGTTCTTGGCTGATATTCCTCTTTCCTGTACAGACGGCGTTTGGAATGAACATCACCGCTCTCTCTTCAGATCCGGACATTATAGGGAGCCTCGATCACTACTTTGAGGTCGCGATACCCATGACAGTTCTCACAATCTGGTTCATCGTTGCCTCGCAAGCTGATGCACCTGGAAGCCGTATGACCACACGCGGCTGGCGCAAGCTTGCTTGGCCATATCACTTTCTCAAACAGGCGATATGGCCTCACCGCCCTGAGCTCGTTGAACTCGACGAGGAAGCCCGAGGAAGCGATTCGGAGAAATTTAATTGATCGATTCAGCCTAAAGTATCATCTATGTAGTATAAATCATAACGCCAACGTACCCTCTACGCCTATATCTATATCTATATGTCAATAATGTATGTACCTCGATAATCTTGTAGGCACGTCGCCCGATTTAACTTACTGTATATGGGTTAGACATTTCACACTCGAGTCGGGAATCGTCTTTGCGTAAGAATCTCATAATAACTCGTCCACTTAGTTGCAGCTCAACCTCAGCCATAACTACGACCTGCGAGTCTAATTATTAACCTTACTTACAAGTCTTCCAGTATACGAGGAAAAGTAATAACATCCATCATAGCAGCTTCTCCGATAACTATGTTTCTGATTTGGAGAGCTCTCCTATGATGTCTTGAAATTTAATTCCACCTACATGCTATAATAAGAAAGCTACGCACATTCAGACTAAAAGGATGTATCAACGCGGCGCACCGCGGACGCATGGGAAGAACTTCGAACTTCCATGCTTATTCAAAACTCTTCCTCTCTGTTGTTGAGTCTAGCAATTAACAACTGCTTATAGCCCATGATGTGCTGCTGAAAGTCGCGATCCTGCATGCCAAACAAGTTCTCTAACATCTGTATGTCATGGTCATGATCAGCAGTGATTGTCATATCTTGCCCCTTCTAGGCGCCAGATGTCCTTCTTGTTAAGGGTTCGGTGGGTACGACACTTTCCTGATCTCACCTCCCCAAGTAAAATTCACGTACTTGGTCGTTTTTTATTGTGTAGATCTATGTCGATTGTTGAGACTAAGGAACTCCAGTGAACCTAGATTTTGACCCCGGGAATGTCGCCATGCACAATTTCATGTTGATGCAACGTAGTTAAACTAGCTTGGAGTCCTTCTATACATTGGGGGGGGGCGCACAGCGAACGCTCGAGCTCGACATAATTATCGGAAAGTGATTCCATGATCACCATGAACCAGCCTCCGGCCAACGTTTCGAAACCTAGCAGCTGTGGAGCGGCGCCCTCTGATCCCAAAAAGAAGTGTGCCTCGCAAGAATAGCGACACGTATCTTGATTCAGGCGACTTCGCCTGTGGATAGCTTCCAAAAAAGACTGGTTCCTCGTCCATAGGCTGCAACATGTACTCGAAGTCTCTAATCGAGGTGAAATGGTTTTGGCAGGGCAACATTTGGCTATACCGCGATGGCGGCTGGAACAAGTTATCATCAACAGACGAGTTAGATCTGTAACAGTCCCATAGCGAACTTGTGGCATTCCTGGAACAGCCAGATGACGGGTAAGCATCGCTTGTGAATCAGTGTCGGTGTCGTGGAAGTGAAACGGGAGAGTGGGTGAAAGGAGTCCTATAACAGATCAGTCGGCCCATGCCGCGCCTGCAAAGCCTATCTTTGGTCCTGTAACCCCTGTTTAGGAAGTAACAAAGCACTAACGTAGAAACAAGCCATAAATCACGACAAGTAGGCACGGCAGCTCTAATCCAGGCAGCTAACGCGCTTGACTTCTCCTCGATGCAAGGTAGTCCGAGGAAACGGATCGGAAAGGTTGGATCCAAACTCTTTTTTTGCTTCGACAATGGCCAGGCGGGACTTCCCGCAAGACTTATCGCCGCTGGTCTCGTAATTCTTTCCTTCGATCTTGGTTCGCGACCTATCAATATCATACCTGGCACAAATAATCCGAAAGGCGGCAGCATTCTCCTCCGTTTTAAGTTCCGACATAGCCTTGAATAGCTCAGCAACAAGTGCATTATCTCGCCTCATAGGTTTTTGATCCTTGCAGCCTTCCTTGAATTTCGCAAAGGCGGGGTGAAGTAAAGTCACGGGTCGTAGAGGCGCCTGAGAGTCGATTGCAGTAGATCATTCGAGTGTTGTCTGAAGGGGTCCGTGGGACGTGCGACCTGAGAAGGCCAGGTGAGCAAAGATTCTTTGGTGAACTTGGCACGGAGTTCCCCGAAGTTCCTTTTCCTCAACCATATGGCATTCTTCAGTGTTACAACTCGATCGGTGGAAGACACCTCATAGGCTGGATATCAAGTGGCCAGGTTGACCAAGCTGCCGTTTTGACGGACAAGCTCTAGGTTTATTCGGAAAATCCTTTTGAAGGTCTTGTAGATCCCTAGAAGATAGAAGCTTTATGCCTGGCGGCGACTGGTTTGAAGGTAGGTGTCAGAGTAATTGAGTTGTTGTAGAACTTGCCCAGTAGAGCTCGAACCTGACAGTCAAGTCAATATATTGACGAAGGCCCTCTAGCACGGCTTCACGGAATGTGCTAGGGCTGGTTGGGTCAATAGTGACAACTTCTAAAAGCCGTATGAAAGGACTAGAACATTCAGCCTAACTAGAAGGACTACTATCACGTGTTATGGTATTCAAAATGTTGGGAGAGTGGTAAACCACTCTTGTCTCTAACAATTGCTGCATATTTTATTTTAAATACTTCCCGAAACTCCCATTTCCTTGACTCCCCTCCCCCTCGCCCCCTAGTGTGCGGAAGGAGTTACCCAGAAAAAAAAAGGTGTTCTTACCATCCATTTATTTTACAGGAAGTTGAAACGAGTTGAAAGACAAGACACTCTGTGGACGCGGATGACGAGAATGCTCGGCGGATGACCAAGATAGACGTGACGAGGCACTGCCTCTACGCGAGACCTTGGGCGGCTTTAAGGTGTGGACATAGTGATGTGAGAAGGGATTCCCGAATGATCTGAGGCCCCATTCGTACACGACCAGGGCTGTGGGTAAGCCGTCTACGCCCGTAAGTATCTCATACTCTCCGACCTGCTTGACAGGTCCAGTATTGTGTGTAAGCCAGGTATCTTGGGTGTAGCGCAAGGTAAAGCTTTGAATGTTAGGGTTGTTGTGCACAATACGGACAGCGGTGTAGAGCATATCTTCATCGCTTGCCTTGTGGATTTTTGTCAAAGAAAACGAACGCAAATTGGGAGACCGGCGGAGCGCGGCAGAAAAATCCTTCTATTTGAGAAGTTAGTGAGCCATGCTGAGCGAGATGACACGAGACATAACTTACGACGTGGAATGTTGGTCGTGTGAAACAGTATAGCTCGAGATGGATGAGGTTAGGGCAGCAGTCTAATACCGTGCGAAAAACATTTGCGTCGTCTTGCACTATGTTGCGATTGGCAAACGACAGGTCAATCCACAGTGCAAGGGTAGTCAGAGATGGAAAGGTTTTAAGCATAGCGTACGTCGGCGGGAATGTCGACAGACAATGATGAAGCGTCGTAATACTCAAATGCTGGACTTGTGCTGGGTTTGGTAAACATCTGATATATCTCGAAGGCCCGCTGAAAGAGTACATATTTGGCAGCGTAGTAGGCGGGAGTAATAAACTAGATGGGAACCCGACTCCTCCCGGCTGGAGGAAGGCAACAGTTGTTAGCTTAGGGTGGGCGATGAGGAATTTACTAAGAGCGAGGTTCTCTGGTGTCAGGTCATCCTGATCTGTAGGTGACTGAAGCCTCATATCCCCAAGAATAAGCTTTCGCAACCGAGGCCAACGACCAGCAGTTATATGACGAGTGTCAAAAAGACGCGGAGAAGGCGCAAAACCCCCGATCGTCAGCTCTTGTAAGTTCGGGCAGTGCTCAATCAGCATTTGCCAACACCGACGTGGCAGCTTTTCCACGTGAGGGGGGCCATCTACTCAGTAGAAATATTGAAGGCCTATATCTATAGAGTTTGTGCTTGTGAAGGACCAACCTGATAGCCAGTCAAGGGAGTCAGATTTTACAATGAGTGAAAACTGAATAAGATCATGAAAATCGAATAACTTAGAACCCACGGTTAGAAAGGATAGTTTAGAACCCCAGATGTAAGCGCTTACCAAGTCAGAACTTTTGATAGGAAGGGAGCCGACACTAGTGCTTATACTCTTGAGTGATGGGCAGCTAGTCGAGGGGTCAATTGTAAACAAATAAACAATCACTAGGAGTACCACGATAACACACAATTGTCGTAGTGCGAGCCAAAGCTTATCATGAGGCATCTCTAAGCCATCCCAGATAAAGGACTGCAGCAGCGGCAGGCGAGTTGCGATTGTTATCACTAGCCCGGCTATGAAAATTTCATCCAAGTGATCGCCTGCGGGCGTTCGCTCCACGTTATTTGGACAAACAGCGAGGTGCTTGATGTGTTGTGTATATTCGGAACCTTTCGTAAATAGCTCCAGGGCCGTCTTGCAGTGCCGATTTGTCTTGAGGTTCACGGTTGAGTACAATCTAGGTAACAACGCCGAGCGTGCTCTTCGACACTGTGAGGAAATAATGGATGAGGGACGATGCGTAGACAGAGCCTCGAAGCTCACCGTTAAGCTGATATTGAGTACGTCGCGTAGAGCAGGGGTGTGGTAGCCCACTTTTGTGATGACCTCGATGGGGATTGTGTATCCTAATGTTTCAGGAGGTGGACGTGACGGAGATAGACTTTTGAGGGAGAAAAACTGCTTTATGCGTGGAATAGGCGACCGGGGACGAGAGAGTGAACGCCTTCGCTGAGGACTTTCTACTTCACACATGCCAGGAAGGTAGACTGTCAAGGACTATCGGGGAGGTATTTTTAAAGAAAAAGATGGAAGGCTTAGGGAAGATGCCGTACTTGTACTAGATGTAAATGACGAGAGTGACGTACCTGGGATACCCACCTAAATAAAACCGCCTCGAGGTACTTAGCCCGAAGCTAACCCATGTTACACACGTTTTTCAGCGAAATACAGACATGATCAAGCTGCGACCATGTCCCTGATTTCATTCTAGTTTTGCCGCACATTCTTGGTTTATTGATTGTCAGCTCAATCACCCAATAGAAGCCATGGGTAACCCCACCTGCATCAGATCTGACCTTGAGAGAGAAGTGCGAAGAGTTGACAATGAGAAGAAGAACAGAAGGATTTGGCGCCTCCCTCAAGAGTACATTGAGGTGTTCCTTGCCCTAGAACCCAGCGTGATAAACATGCTGCACGCCACCCCAATGGGATTGGCCAAGAATCATGTCAGATGATTTAGTTAGATCTATTCATAACGGTCTTCACGGACGACCCATCGACCCTTCGGTGGCCGTCGAAGAGGATGTTTCTTCTTCTGATTCGCAGGTCTGGTTGAAGACAGGTAGACGTCAAGTAATCGAAATCGATGACTACTGCACAGATCCCTGCCGTACACGACATCGTACTCGGTGACCGGCATATGCCGATAGAATGAAGAGAGAATACAGTACACAGCCATAGTACATTGACCTTTACATCTTACCCTCATACATGGGTCGTTGGACACAGTTCGAAGAGGTAATCGGTGTTTATCCAAGGGCGCTTCTAACAGTTTAACAACCTTCAGGATGCTTATCGTCTACCAGAAGGTATGAAGCGTGTCGGGTATGACGCAGATACACAGATATACACCTTCCGTGACCGAGAGGGGGCGCTCTATCAGGGGGAACCTGGAGCAGATTACGGTACACTTACCCCTATGGCTGGTATACCAGGTGCTTCTCGTCCCGGCGCTTTCGAGTCCGGTACGCTGAAAGATTGGTTAGATCGGTGCTCTCAACCTACCCTCTAACCTCACACCCTTCTTCAGACGACCCACAGAACACAGCGGCCGTCAAAGCAGAGAGTGGCGCTTCCACCTTCCATGACATACTTCCTGCTAACCTCATCACTGCCGCAAAGGCCCCAATAGACACTCCTTCACTTTCTTCTTCCACGTCCCCCGTATCACCTAATAATGGAGACAAACCATCTCCTCGGGAGCAGTTCGTTGATGCAGTACGTAGGTCTGCTCTTCCAAAGATGCAGGGGGTCGTCCATAATCTTCGCCGATCCATGACTACTCGTCGCAAAGATCGCCAAACGGAGGAAGGCAAGGGGCTCCTCCACTAAGGATCTAGTGATCTGACAAGGAGCGCGTCTATACTTACTGCGCACACGGGCGTCTCCCTGGATACTCCGATGCCAACTACCCATTAATTTACCAAACCTCACTCCAATAAAATACCCTCGTATGACTTGTATATACCAATCAATTCCGCATGTGACACGCGATATGCATGACATTCGTGTATGTATATGCCTTATACCAAAAGCTCGGTAGCCGGAGTATTGACATCAACTCCTAGCAACACGAAATCATGAATTACCATGGATTACCTGTGTAACACCAGGGACGTTTAGCACGGTCAATGTTCACCGCCCAAGCGATGTTGGCATCAAATACTAAACGCATGATAAGATAAGATCCAAATTCACCTCGTGGCAGACGAACAGCGAACAGGACGTTTACCTCGTGCACTCCAGGTGTGCTGGCCCTTATAACGACCGACCGACGACCGCTACGACTATTACGATTCTACAAAAATTGACGATGCATATCCGGTAAGTCGTACCTTTGTAGGCGCGGCCCCCCAACCTAAACCCCGCCTTATCCAGACGCGCAGCTGTTACAGCTACTCCGGAAACAGATACCCCCTCGTCCGACTCTCTCGCTCTACTACCTCTGCTCAGCATTGGTGTACTCATTCTTATTTTATTGTTCTTATCTTTTCGTCTATTCAGGCGTAGCCTGCATTTGCCAAAATTTACTTGGCTCCGTGGTAAAGGTCAAGGTGCTAAAGGTCGCCTTGGTCTCTCGGGTGTCGAGCTTCTTCCTAC
>JABCKK010015859.1:56941-97351 GCA_018221785.1 Calocybe gangraenosa
ACTTCCTACGTGACTGGATCGTCAGCACCCTCTACTCCATCCTCCCAGCCACTTCTTATTGACTTTACCTCTTCCAACTCCTCCAGTTCGACCTCCTCTGACCTCGGGGCACACAAATTTCCTTCTGGTCTGGCACCGCTTATTCCTGGAATTCCAATCCCTGCTACGAGCCCCATACGTCCCTCGACTTCCAAATCCCATACTTTCGCAGGTCCAAAATCTCGAGCTTGGGCGTTTGATGATGATAACACGGACGATGAGGTTGAAGCTGGGACTACGGACCCCCTGATCACTGCATTCAAATGCATTTCACAACATTCTGAAAAAGCCCAGCCGCAAATCATTCCTATTAATTATGTTAATTCCTCTTCTACAATCTTACACACGCCAATCGCCCCTTCTCTCGCTCCTCAGCGTTTGAGCACAGCCAATCCTTTTGCCAGTTTCACGCCTTCCTCAGCTGCTCACCCCTCCCAACTCCCTTTCTCTCCTTCCCCGCTATCGCTTTTGCCTCCTTCTCCCTCTGGTATCCAACTCGTCCCCCTGAAGACTGCTCCGGTAGCGACAGATGATTCATCAATTTATGGCAACCTCTTGGGTCCTGATGATAACAAGGCGAGCGGACCAATTACAGACTTGTCGACCACACCAGCTCTTGCCAGTCCTTTTGAGCCTTTGATAGTCTCAACAACAGCCGGTTTGTCTGATGCAAGCTCAACAAAGTCTCCCGGGCATCCTTCTGTAGACGTGCTGCAAGATCCCTTTGATGATGTGCATGCCATAACGCTTGGACGTGATTTGGATGGTGTCACTACCGAATTGCTTACCGAGCAACCACTGGCCCCGTCTGCGGAAAGTACGAAGACGGTGATGGATGGACAAGACATCGATCCTCAGCCCCAGCCATCTTCCACTCTTATTCCCAGTCTTCCAGATCTTGTACCCATAGACGAAGTCGTACCGCACGTAGAACCCGAACCTTTGGTCTCTAGCTGGCAGTGGGACGACACCTGGGGCTCCGTCTCTCCACCTGCAGCACCTCCGGCCTCATCTGAACTGTTGACTCTGGTCCCACCTATCGAGTCTGGACCTCAAACTGGAGCGCTCGGCGAGAAGGAGGGTGACTTGATCACTTTTGATCAAGGCCGCGAGTATTCATCAGGCGTTGAATCTAGCGTAGCTCGTGAACCCCTAGCAGTATTCGATTCCAATGTCGGTGGAGACATGGATCCAGCAGATACCTGGTTCGTCGAAGAATCAACGGCTGTCTGGGATACGGCTTGGAGTGAAGCAGAAACCAAAACTGAGCCATTTAGTCCGGAGGCTCACGAAATAGGATCCAAAGTGGACGAGGAAGAGACGGTTGTCCTATCCCCGGAACAGCTAGCTGTTGCCAAGGCTGAACCTCTTGAGGTACACATGTTGGAACAACCTCGTGCATATATTCAAGACCTGGAAACACGACCTCACGACTTTCAAGACAAACATGACGAAAACGAAAATAACGATATTCACGAACACGACGCTCATGACTCCGAACTCGATACTTCCAACACTACAATGGTAACCAGTCCTGTGAAATCCCTACTGTCAACTCCTGTCACCCCTACAAGCCCGCATGTCTTCCTCCCTCCTCATGCCTCTCTTACCATCCCCACAGTCGTAGAGACATCATGCCCGGACCCAGACCTCCTGCCTCTGCCTGAGCTTCCCCTCCTGTCTACCCCGTCATCACCCGTCGCGCTCTCTTCGCAATTGGCTAAACCCAATTCGCCGTCCTCATTGCCCTTAGCCCAGACGCCGACGCCTCCCGCGTCTCCACCGCCAATATATCATGCTCCGGTATGGCAGCCACCGACGGCCGCGGATATCTCTTCACCTGGAATACACGCTGCAGCCATCACAATGCCACCTGATGCCGACTCGGAGGCCAAAGCACCTGGTTTGGGAGAGCTTGAGGGGCCAGCAAACGTCATAGAGTTAGACGATGATGACCGGCATATTGATTTAGTCAATGACGGCCACGTTGAGGCTCGGGTTGCGCAGGCGGATACATTGGATCCCTCTATCGGTGAATCTGAGGATAGGTTAGGACAGCCTTCCGCAGACCGACCCACCACGCCCCAACCTGCACTCTCTACTGACCTTCCAGGTTCCTTCCCTTCCCTCTCTGAACCTGTTGCCCCAATTTCTCCACCCCCTCCAGCCCACCTATCTTTGCTCCCACGTACTGTCCCCTCAGCGTCGCATGATAACATCTCCACTGCCGCTATCTCTGCCGACTCGGAGGGAGCCGTTCATGCCGTCCAACGCCGTAGACGCGCTCCTAACGCCGACTCTAATCACCTGCGTGCACCCCGATCTGCGCTCGACCTCGCGTTAGCGATGCAACTGCGGCCAGGGCTGGGTGCAGGTGCTGATCCAGCATGGATGGTACGCTTTTTGATGGCGCTGTTTGGATGGGTTGCCATGTTGGCAAGTGGGGATATGCAATGAGACCTATGTACGAGTGTTGCCAGATGAACAGGTGAACAGTTTTTCTTTTTCGTAACCTTTGATATCGTATCTATCGTATGTTTTTCCGTATTATCCGCTTTCCTTCCGCTATATCACAACTCGCCGCATTCGCGTACCTCTGCATTCAATTCACACTGTAGTTATACATTATATCTCCATGCATTTCATACCACTTCATACCCCGCGCATTCACAATGGGACTTTTGATGACTCGTGGCCAACAACATTATTTAAATTTAATCCCTCAGTCTGGTAGTAACGTCGAGTTGACCTTCAAGCCACAGCTCCGTGTGGGTTTCTATGACGGTGATAAGCATTGACGCGTGTCCAGGTACATGGCAGCTGTTAATCCCATGCCGCGAAATTATAGTTGAGTGCAGATAAGCATAGGGACGAGTTGAAGTGTTGACAGTTTGACATCCTTGTCTCGGACCACAAAAGTGTCTACAGGTAACCAGCCCCTCCAAAGTACAAAATGCGAGACTACGCCCATTTGCACAGTGGATTGGCATGGTCTATTTTCGTATGATGGACCAAGTCTGCTTGCTCTGGAAGAGAGTAGTGTTGCTCGTATGCTACCTGATGGCTGTGCGTCCCCATTTCAATATAAGCGGAATGACTGTTACGTTCATCATTGACGGACCACCACAATGAGCAAAGCCGAAAATTATCACTTCGTCTTCGTCTTCGTCCTTGTAGCATGACCGTGTACGGTGTAGAGCCACTCATACTTTGTAACGTGGCATTTGAGGTTTTCCATATGGTTCAGAACAAGAAGCCGCGTATCATTGTCGAGTGGCATCAGGGAACGTGATAAGGTAGCGGGGTTATAAATGCAACCGTAACCTACACCTTGAATATTATTAAGCTACCCCGTCCCCTACGCTACTTTGAGACCCAACGACGATGTGGGCCGTCCAAGGTCGTGTTCTATCAGGCCGTGTCGCGCGCAGCAATTGGAGGCCATCCTACACCACACTTCGCACCTTTTCAGGTAGCTACCCCAGATTGCGTGAGTGTTCTTCGGTACCGGTCTTAGCAAATGCCGTTCGTTACTCTCTGTCGTTCTGACGTTAATCGTCCTTTACGCCTCCAGAGATGAACAACAAGATTGTGGTGCAAAACCCTATCGTGGAACTCGATGGAGACGAAATGACCCGAATTATATGGAAGAAGATCCGGGAGGAGGTATGAGAATCCCAACTTACTCTTATAGCGGATCATTGACAAAAATCTTTAGCTTATTCTTCCTTTCCTCCAAGTTGACATCAAATACTTTGATTTAGGACTGGAGTACAGAGATAAAGTACGTTACTACGCTTTGTCGTACTGATGCGGCTTTTAAAGTAATCACGCTCAGACAAACGATCAAGTCACTATTGATGCAGCGAATGCCATCCTAGAACACAGCGTTGGCATCAAGTGTGCCACCATCACACCAGATGAAGCTCGAGTCGAAGAGTTCAAGCTAAAGGAAATGTGGAGGAGTCCCAATGGAACTGTGCGTTGACCCACTTTCAACGGTACACTGATCAATCATTAATTGTTTCCTTTTTCAGATCCGAAATATCTTGGGCGGAACAGTCTTCCGTGAACCAATTGTATTGGAACGGATACCCAAGCCTATTCCTGGGTGGATTAATCCAATCATCATTGGGCGTCATGCGTTTGGTGACCAGTACCGATCTACCGATTTTGTTGCTCCCGGACCCGGAAAGCTACAACTTGTCTATACCCCTAACGATGGATCACCAGCAACAACTATGAATGTGTACGACTTTAAAGGCAAAGGTGTAGCTATGAGCATGTACAACACAGATGAAGTGCGTCATTGCAGACCTGCAACATAACTCATGGGCTAATATTCTGTAGTCTATCACTGGTTTTGCACACTCTTCATTCAAAATGGCTTTGGCGAAGAAACTACCGCTGGTCTGTTCCTCTCTCTTCCCTCCAGTTTGAGCTCAGTATCAACATCGCCACACAGTTCATGTCTACCAAAAACACCATCATGAAGAAGTATGATGGTCGATTCAAGGACATTTTCCAAGAGATTTACGAGTCTCAGTACAAATCTCAGTTCGAGGCCGCTGGCATATACTATGAGCATCGCCTCATTGACGACATGGTTGCACAAGCTATCAAATCTTCTGGTGGTTTTGTCTGGGCATGCAAGAACTACGATGGTGACGTACAGAGTGATATCCTTGCGCAAGGCTTTGGAAGCCTGGGCATGATGACGAGCGAGTTGATCACGCCTGACGGGCGCGTCATCGAGAGCGAAGCTGCTCATGGTGCGTTTTCATGTCTTACGCCCACCGAGCTCGCTTACTTATGTGGTGCCTTTTCGGATTTAGGCACCGTCACCAGACACTATCGAGAATGGCAAAAAGGAAATGAAACGTCAACTAATCCTGTTGCATCCATCTTCGCATGGACTCGCGGACTCTTACATCGGGCGAAGCTCGATGGAAACGACGCTCTGCGAGCATGGTGTCATGATTTAGAGAGCGCATGCATTGAAGTCATAGATAAAGACGGAATTATGACGAAAGATCTCGCTATCGCCATTCATGGGAAGAATATGAAAAGGGAGCATTGGGTCGTGACTGACAAATATATGGACACTGTCAAGGTGCGTTGTATGTGCTCAGCCTCTGGTACGATAGAACTCATCTTTGGGCTCCCCTTCTCCAGGCTAAGCTTGAAGAGAAGCTCAAAGCAAGAGTGAAACTGTAATCATGTATGTTGGGTGATCTGCTAAACGAACATCGCATATTTTGTGCGCACCTGTTGTTTTCTTAGACCTTGTTTACTATTCGATATGTGCATGTAGGTACTCATGTGTTTTTAGAATGTAAACCTGTACCATCACCAGTATTTGAGGATCACGTGCAACACCAACGAATCCTGGATTTCTGTCACTATCCTTATCCTGTACTTGTATTGTTTCTACGTTCTTCACACAGCTTTTCTCGAGTCCTTGTCACCGACAGCTGCCATCCGAGGCGCACATAATGGAGTTCCCCAGAAAGAGCTCATAGACTTTGATCGTCATTCTTCACGTCCTCGCCAAAAAGAAAATACGACGGTTCATGTGTTCATTGAAGCGTGCTGACCTCGCTGGAAAAAAATAAAATACCACCGCAATTGGCGGCCATTTATTCCCTTGGATCAGTAATCTAGGCAACAAGGGACTCCCTTTCTGGTTGGACATTAAACAGCATCCCTAGACTGAGCCTTTGATATTTTTGGAGCCTTTAAGGAACGGCTAAATTTCCGACAGTTGTAAGGGATCGTGTGACGATCGTATTTGTACACTCGATTGTCATAGTGTCTGGGCTTAGGCGCGACCCGTGGTTGAACGCCTTGAAAACGACTACCCTTCCAGACAAAAAAAACAACTATATAAGCCATCCCCAATACGTCCTACATGGCCAGGGCCAAAGGTGGCATCTGAACCCGTCAACAAATGCGATAACGCTTAACCCGACTGGTGCGGCGGGAATGGTATGCGGTTTCATATCTGGGTCGGCAATAAGCCGTGATGACGACATGAGCTTTACGACTACATAGATTCCTGAATATGGGCGCTCTACTTGAAACTCTTTGAGGGGATAAGTACATCTACTTGACACCCGAAAAAACAGTTTAGCCCCGTACACTTTGACCCCCGCATCCTATCCGCTAAACGTCCGCCAGACACGGCGCCAAACATTCATGCCGCCATTGCCCACCTGGGCCGACAGAGCGCGCATTCTATGATATTCTATGGCGATTGACGGCTTATATTGAACTTCAACCGCTGAAGCATTTTTGTCACTCGGCGACATACAATAAAACCCTGTATCAGCAGCAGGAATTTATCTAAACTCAGCGACGCTACTGCCAAACGCTTCCCAGGAACAAGTGTCAACCTTGTTGTGAGCCTCTATACCCCATGTTCCTCAAGCCCTCATTAAATATCGCCATTGGCCCCTGGATTCCCTAGTGTCTCCAACTCGCCATATTCCCATAGCTTCGCGCCCCCCCACCCTAATGTCCAAGTTAGCAAACGTACAGCTTAGCAGCAAGATAATCCTGACAGAGATTTCTGGCAGAGGTTTTGTAACCCCCTGCAAGTCTTTTACGACGTTTGACTCACCTCAACTGGAGATAAAAATGCACACCAGATGCAATATGCCAGGTGAGGTTACATGCTTTCTGACCAGAAGTTCCTATCTCATCAGGCCGTAGTGATCTGACAGGTCTTTACGCGTTCCCTTTTCCGCTGCGTTATTGAAAGATTGACAGATGAAGACTAGTCCACTAAACTAGCAGCTCTTGATGGGAGCCGAGTGCTCCGTCAACTGATCTTATCGTTCAACCATTAGTAACAAGGACAATTGAACTAATGTTGTTCATGAGATCCTTGCCGTCGCTTTTGACATTAGATCGGCCAACCCGACAAACGATGATTATCAGTGGCTTCGACAACAGTTGCAGCACAACACGATGTGGACTAGCAAGCATTCACGTGTACGACTGAAGCAGGGATAGAGCGTGCCGAAGGGATCTGGCCTAACCTCATCGTCTTAAGCGCAGAAACACGATGTTGAGCCCTGCGTCATTGCTGTTCAGGACAACGTCAAATTCCGATACCATGTCTGAAGGTGTACCCCAGAGAACTAGCTTTCCAATGTCATTATTTTAGGAATTGTCTAGGTATGTGATCACAAGTCTGAAGAAATGATCAACCACGTACGTCTACGGTCAATAGTTTGCACCATTAGGATGGACCAATTGAATTTCTGGTTACATTCGGTGGTCCGTCTGCCCCCGCACAACCTTAATCCCAACATGTTGGTCGTCATGATCCATGACAGTCGGACAAATCTCTGGATTTATTACATGATGGTGCCTGAGCCAGATTGCGGTTCGCAGGATATTGAAGGAATGAGGTGATCCATGCAATCTGTATGTGTTTCCTGTCATAATTGACATCACGATAAGCTCGCGTGCAAAACATGAGTTTGGCAGCCATTTTGGACCGCTACCCGTTCATAGCGTGGCTCGCCAATGCAAGCCGCGAATGTAGGTTTACACGATGGATTCGACATCCACGTTTAGGTGCGCCACCAAGCACGAGAGATCCTACAAATCAACCATGTGAGATGGCACCGGAATCTTGTAAGGTACCGTATACAAGCTCTTGTATCGTAGTTTAGATATGCTGCCACAATTTCGGGGTGGTCCCCTCCAAGCAAAGATATCAACCGCCACGAAAATGTTTTCAACGATGAGAGCGGGATTGTGGTGCTGAGGGTGGTTGGTGTTCAACATGCGCCGTACATTTCGGGGGTCCTGATGATATATTGACATCCCAACTAGGACGACAGCGACCGTGTGGGGTACAATCAAGCACGTAACCACTCTTTGGCTACAGACAGGAGCTTTACGCGTAAACAACATTCTCTGTGGCGCGTGGACGGGCAAGAGGAATGGAAGACACAATGCAGAGCGAGCAGACGCGCTGAGACCAAATCACTTGCTTTCGTACTAAAAATTTAACTTGAGACTATTCATGGTCATCAGGAACGCCACCTCACAACAATCGCACCCGATTTCATCTGGCTTTGCTGCGGCGTGTTGATTCAAGGGGTGTTGTGACACCCAGTACAATACCCAAGGTTTACATATTCAAATTAGTTATTCGTGTAGGGCGATAAGGAGATACTGTAGTTGTGTGCTATGAAAGGTACCAATTGTTTTCTATAAACCGGCAGTAAAATGCCAAACATCGTTGATATTGGTGTTGAGCATGGTCAGAAGATTTAGCAAGAGCTGGAGGTTGTACGTTGAGTATTTGAATTTTTAATTGAATTCAATCTATCCGAATGTATGGGAGGAGCATTGAGTACTGTCCCTCTTGGCGTGTCGGAGCTTCAAGCGGTAACTCCTTTGAACAAAAGAAATCGGAACGAACTCCTGATCAGTGCACGTCGCTATGGGCCTCAATCCGGCCTTCGATCACCAGCCTAACTCGCTTAAGTTACCAGCCGTGGCCTGTGAACAATTCTTGTACTTGAACTTCACATACGTTTTCGCAACATCTGTTATCATTGGAACATTTGACGTCCCTTTGATTTGTGGAAAAAACTTCATGCTGAGGTCTTCACACCGAGGCGACAAATAATTCATTCGAACCTGCCGCTTACATCATTATGAAACGATTCAGAAAACGATGGCCAAAGCATGCACCCAAGCCCCAACACATAGTTTATCCAAACCCGATGTGCTAATATCAATTGTTACCAAGTGTCAATTTCATTAGATGAGCTACACCCAGCTGTCGGGGCGGCACAGGTACATCGATGGCACGACAGGTGGGTTCTCTTCAACTATTTATCCTAAGACGGCGTTACCAAGGTACTAAGCGAGCAGCGGAGGCGTCCAACGGAGATTACGCTCTATCAGAATGAATCTCCGAGATATGCATCATATCATTACGCTGAGAACGTGCTATGAGTGCGTTTACCTGACATGTATCACTTCAGCAGGGATAATTCCTTTTACAGATTTCTCGGCAGTCCCTCTATGGTGGGAGAACAGCGAACCTGTTACTTCAATAGCAATTGCTGCCGCTGTGATCCGCAGGGTTCACATTTTTACGGCTGCCTGTGACATGTTGTAGGAATCGAGACCCTGTGCGAAAGGAGTTCTTTGCCTCAGGTATCTAAGATCAGCTTGTCACGAAGATGAAATGTGCAGAGATGCAGGGTGACGGCCTCGTGCTAACGGAGCCTGGAGTCATACGTTAATCACGTTTTACCTAGGAGAATCGTCAATTTGACGAGCTCAGATGTTGCGGGATATTGCAATTGGAAGCTCCAGAACCTTATGGAATTATTTCTCGGATTGGGGAAGTAGAAGAGCAGTAACAGCTGGAGGATGACGAGATGTTGTTGTTGGTGCCTTGCCTCGTCTCGTGGACAACGCCTGCATCGGTCGATTTCTTGGAAAGGCAACATGATGCCGGACATAACGGATCTTCATTGGCACCAGACGGCACACCGAAACAAGTCTTAAAAACTTTATTTTTGGCGTTTCCATTGCTCACGAGTCATGGTAATTCGAAACCAATAAGTGAATGGCCGTTCTTACGAGCCTCTGATCAGGTGGGTTGCCCATGGGACTTGTATCGGACGGATTATAGATAATGCTCAGCTGTGCTCAGGTGGCAAGTGGGCATATCGCGAGGACCCGTTTATCTCGATCTGCACGCCGCCAAGAGGCATAATCCGTGCCGTGACCCCCGCCGTCTGACCGTCGCCGGTGCTCTGGTCTGCATCTTAATGATGTACATAACCAGGATTACCATTTCGGACAAGTCTTAATTCATCGTTATGGAAATATTTACTTACAAGCGGTGCCACACTGTCAGCACAAAATCGACTATTCTTGTTTGAGATGTACCTTTTCGGGAGGTTGACTTTTCGTATAGCCATAAAAACCACTCTCGTGTCTACAGTCATGTTCCCCTGATGCCCTCTTTCCTCAAATACCCCTTCACCCACCTCTCAGCTCCAACAACCCATGGATCCTCTCAAACATGTCCCTGGCAGCGGATCTTCAGGAGCTCATCGTTCCACGCGAGGCGAAACGTCATCGTCTAGTTCGGATCCAATGCAGCCTAGCTATTCTTTGCAGCCTTCTTTACCATCGATACGCCAATTACATCCATACTTGCCGCCTTCCGGCTTGTTACACCACCACTCAAGTGCGGGGGAGGGCCCAAGTTATATGTACCCAGGGATCTCGCACTATTCACCCCAATCCAATCCAGTAGAGCAATCAGCTTTGGGTTTACGGACGAGCTCAGATGTTCAAATTGATTCTGAAGCGGATGATAGAGAGCAGTCGCGGGAGCCACCTAAAAAGAAGAGGCGTAGACAGGCCCTGAGTTGTACAGGTAAGTGGTAGTCACCTGTTTTTTATAGTTATGGCATTGATTATCTTGTTTCTATCTTGACTATCTCCGCTGTTTTCGTGACATTCAATACGCAACTGTATCCTTGACTGACCTTGTGATCTGCATCACACGGTCAACGGCAACTCCAGAATGCAAGAGGCGGAAAATAAAGTGTGATAGGTTCGCCATCTTGTCATTCGATTATGTATATCTGACCAACTTTGAAACCTATTTCAGAAGCCAGCCTTGTGCTCCGTGTACGCGCCGAGGAGAACAGTCAAGATGTCAATGGCATATTGTTGAGCCAATGTAGGGCTACGTCTTCCATTCATTCTCGCATAACTACTGCTCATCATTATCCATCTCACATAGTGAGAAATACGTCTCTCGCGCTGAGTTTGACGAGCTCAAGGCACGCTATGATGAGCTTTTTGAACAGGTGCAACGATTACAAGCGGCCCAAGGTCCCTCTTATTTCCAAATGGGTGTTCAACAGGGGGTTCCAGGGGTTGCCGGAGAGGCTGTGTCAGCCTTTCCTGGGACAAGTTCCATCGCGTATCAGCCCATGATGTCTTTATCACAAACCTACCATCACAATGTTGAATCCCAGGGTCTACAGCGGTTCATCAAACCCGAAGAGACCCAAACCCCTCCCCGCCACCATCAGACCATTGCTTCGTCACCTGCTCAAACCCGATCACTCCCCTCTGCGCAATCTCCTCACACTAATAAGTCTCCGTCATCAGCGGTGGCCAAAACCTCGCCTTATTCACTTGCGTCCATCACATCACCATTTTACCCAGACACGCAGTCTCAGTCAAAAAACTGCCACGCGCAGACGCTCAAGCTGGGGCAGCGTCTGCGCCCCGGATCTCAGAATCCCGACGTCCCAGCGGCTCTTTCTTCCGGGACGAACCCAGCACTTCAAATCATACAATCACAGGAATGGCCTCGGAGATGTACTTGGATCGTCCCATATCATCTAGTGAGATGTCAGGTGCGAACTTCCAAATGCAGCCGCCACCACGACGACTTGTGGGCTCGCCAATTCCTGCGAGTCCACCGTCACGGGACGAGGATAGGGAGCCATTAGCTCGCTATGTTCGCGACCGCTGATCTCGTCTTGCCGGATATCTTTCACACCGGCGGTCAGATGCCTATAATCTGGCAGCCTCATGCCCTTCTCAGCACAATCACTTTCCCTTGCACTGTAGCTATTTATTCATCAAGGGCTTTTTATCTCAAATAACTGTATATACTTATGCCGATGTTTTACCTCTGAACCCCGTGAGCGATCCTTCTCTTCGAAACGTTACCTTCGCTCATCATGGTCCACAGTTTAATCTATCATAGTCACAACCTACCATAACAATCCTGTTCCTATCATACTATAATTCGATTGTTTGGATGTTCCATACGCGGCTTGCATCGAGGGACGTTCATATCACCCTAATGACAGTTGTAACACTGACTTTCATACTCATTTTACGGTGGCCGTACACATTACAAGTCTCTTACAACCCCAGTCGTGGATCTCTGGATGCCGCTCATCCATAACTTCTCTGTTCACGGTTTCAAAGGTTTCCCATCATCTTTCCCAAGTTGGCCGTCTGATAATCTTGCACGCATCCGCAGCTACTCCGTTTCTCCACCAGGCTTCCTTGTGAAAGTCTTTTATGGTTCGTATCACAGGCATACCGCTGGTTTTGATAATCAAGGAACACGTTCTTGGGCAGAAACCCTGAATCGCACATACATGGGATCAGGGGGGGTCAGATTATCGCAACGCCATCAATCTAACTCATAACAATATCATTGGTGTCTTCGAATAGGAAGCCACCCGAGTACCCAGTGACGAGTCTTCTGGGGTGTTGGTAGCAATTCGGAAACTATAGAGCTGATGATCGACTTCTGATTCTTTCGGCTTGGGGCGAAGAACTGCCGGTGACAGACGCTCTTAACCCCGCGATACTCAGATATTCTCGGTCACATCTGAATGACCGTTGTGAAGCTTCGGTGAATAGATTCCACGCGATTCGTTGATCCGCCAGTTTCGGATAGCAGCGTTGAAGATTCGGGTGCGAGCAAAGAAGTTATCAAATAAGCGCACACAATTCTGTAACTTGCTGGTCTTTTCACACCACTGGCAGGCATGGTATGGTACCCATGAGTTGAATACCAATTCACATGCATCAGGTAGTTTCCATCCTGTCCTGTATAGCTTTCACTGACCGTTTGATATACTCCATGCATCGAAGTTTTCATATGGATTTATACGCGGTATGGAATGGGTCATTAAATGGTGGGGAGTGTGGGATTATTTAAGAGCTGCTTCAAGTTCCCGGCGGGCCGCAGCTCTCAGAGATGTAACACATCATGGCAGATGACCTGAACTAAATCCGCACTCGAAATAGTAAGAAGATTGCGACACCAAGCATACGTTACGAATCTATGACACCCCAAATTATTATTATAGCTCTACTACGAGTTTCGGCAGCGACGGCGTTTCTGCTACATCGGGGACACTAGGGAAGTTGGTCATGTGCACGACGACATCTTCCACATGTCTTTGATTCCCCCGCTACATGGATGTATAGCGAATCGTTCAACCCATGGCAAGTAATCCAACATGTGAACCAGATGTACTCACATGTAGATATGCCGAAGTACCCGCTAGCTAACTCCACTGATAAACGCCTACTGTATTGACGTGAGGGGAAGTCTTTCAACATGTGATCTCAGCTTGGGAACTTAGGGCGTAGGTTTTCGCCGCTCCGATTCACTTTGTCATACAACTTGTAATCACCAATCGCTCATTTCATTACATGGGTGGTTATTCAGGTGCGCACGAATCCCGAACGTTGTAGGGAACAACTCCTGATCGTTGAGCCCCACGTTAAGGGTCATCAGAACATATACGCCACAGTAAACTTGGTATACGACCTTAGGTGATCATGTGTCATCACTAAGCGTGTTAATGGGTCCAGGTCTCGAGCGAATTCATTTGAAATCGTGTTGCATAATCTCTCCTCTTACTTCCCTGCTCCTCCTAGGGGACCACGTAAGATGGCGTCCTGACAGGTGCCAGGTGCGATAATTATAAAGCAATGATTTCTCGTAGACCTCAATTGACCCTTTAGGGACTCGAGCTAGCCATATTCATATTTGTCTCGTGGGCGTACATATTGCAGCGAGATAACAGTCCAAGAAGGCGCTGATTGGCCATTTTCACAAAGTGCAATGTTGGTAAGCCAGCATTTATGTATCGCATCTCCTAGTTGAACTGGAGGGCCTGGCCAACTATCCTGAAGACCCTGAGGCATACATTTGTGTGAGCAAGCGTTCCTCCGCTGCCTGCACCTCGCAGCACTTTGCGTATTACTTGGCTTAAATCTATAATATATCTGATGGACATAAACAGGCTGGTCTTACTTGAACACGCTGCGTGGTGATCGGGGTCATATAGTAAGCCTCCAGACTTATTCATCGTCTTAGGTTGTAATTATGTATTGATATCCACGCTCAAGCCACCACGTACATAGTGCCAACGTTGACGCCTAGCCGTGAGCTTACTTAGAACCTCCTTTGCTTGCTCATCAAATTGATGCCTTACAAATGCCAGCCTGCTTCTCAAAGTCTCCCATTTACCGCGCATCCAAGCCCTATGCAGATAGCGTGCTCAAGGCCTTGTGGATAAATCCCTACATTTACACTGCGGCTCTCGATTCCAGGCTTCTAGCCGCCCGTCGTGAGGATTAATCCTGCTTCAGTCACAGAATTTCGTATCATGACCGCTTGTGCTGAGCCTTTTTATGCGGACACTGGTAGTCTAACCGTCAAGAAAGACACAGAAGTGCTGCACGATCCCATCAAGTCTCTTCAGACCTGTGCGACACGGGTGGTTCGTTGCGCATTCGCCCTAACCAACTTGGTTCAACCCCGGCCCACTTCGCCGATTATTCTGTGCCACGTTGGCAAATTTACCTCGCAGATAACGAAATGCATATTGTCAGCCATCAAGCCAGGTGCTTCCGAAATGATATGTTCAAATTACAATAGCGTGATGCGGACTCTAACACGAGGCCTGAGCTGTGATCATTGCAATTTCTTGGTACGTGTACGTGAATCTAACCCAGGGTGGATTTCTCCAACGTTGGAACCCGAATACACCCACACCATCTTTTCCCCCACATTGCTCCCAGTGCCATAATGTGCCGGTGGGGCTGTAAACCTCACGAAAACGGCGTTCTACCATCTCATACGCAAAATTGGAGTGCAAGGTTCATTTAGTCTCAGACACGTTGTCGATGGGTCAGGTTTCATTCAAGCTTCAAGCTTCAAGAGTGATGCCGAATAGCACAAGCCGACACCACAACTCGCGACCTCGTAAGCACCCGTAAGCGGCGAGTGGAGTGTATTATATATACAATTGCTCTAAAGCCGATATTTACTGGATAATCTATTTCTGCGTTACATAAAAAAAAATTGTTTCAAGTCTACAAAGTCCATTGACACATGGGGATCAAAATTTTCTGCCCTGAAGCCACCCAGCCTCATCTCGCGTTCTAATATCTGGCTTGAAAAGGGGCAGCTTCGCTACAAAGGAGTGAACATGGCTATTTCCCGGCCACGGTGGAAGCTGAGACTACATAGTCAATAAAAGCAATCTCAACCCAGAAAACCAAAAAAAAAACTAATAATAATAATAAAACCACGGTTAACCCATTTAAAAATGTCCTCGTCGATGCATTTCCGCCGAATACCCTCCGCTCTCTATCTGCACCACTTCAGCATCACGTAATATCCTGTGATTGGAAGCTGAATCCGGACTACCCTGCACGATCTCTACATTGCTATTCTGCTTGGGCGGAATCATGATACGCTCAATAAGCACGCTGTTGTGAGCGCGTCGCGCCTTGACAGGGCGCGGAGTCGACCGCATCGGGGCACTCTTAATTCTGGAAGGCTGAGGCCGCCTACATAAAGCCCTAGCCAACGATCTTCTTTCCTCCTCTTCCATTCCCGGATTATTTTCCAACCACGGGACCGCCAGTGCCTTGACGATGCTGCAGTTTCCACTTCTCCGAAAACGTTTACGCGTTGGGCGTGTGATCGTTGCGTGGGATCGCGCCTTCCCTTCTTCCATCACCATAGGAAGACCCTGGGACGTTTTGGGAAAGACGCTGTAGTCTATCCAATCAGCGGGATGGGGCGTCACTCCAGTGCTCTCTCTCATGAAGGCTCGGGAACCTTTGGTATCTAAAGCTGACCCGAGGTCTAGGTAGGCACTATCGGGGTCATCAGCTGACCTAGAAAGAGCAGGAGTTGATAGGTATTCGGCGAACGTTGGCGTTGAGGCACTTAGTGCGGCACTTGATGGCCCGGTTGGTGTATGAATTGGCTGGTCAGGTAGTACAGAGATGTGAATACTGGGACTGTTCCCAGTCGCGGGGGGATCGACATCAAAACCAGGAGGAGGCTTTGGTGCCGATGGAGATTCCGGCGCCGTAGGACTTTGAGAATCAATTGATACAGTATCGTCCCAGAAATCCTCAGATACTCTTTTGATGGAAGGTGGATTGTTGACTGGCATGGGTGTTCGTACAGGTAGAGGAGGAAATTGGGACGCAATTTCACGAACCATGGATAGGGAGGTGTAGGATTCTGCGATGCTTCTTGTGCTATGCAATGATCCGATACGTGCCAGGTTCGTAGGAACGGGATCCCCTTGGTGAAGAACACCAATGTTTGATATGCCCTGCCCCGACTCGCTGATGACCAACTCGCTGAGAATGGATGGGTTGTTTGATGGGGTAGGATGAGCCGTCGCAGGGCGGGATATGACGTCTGACTTGAAGATCAAGGGCGGTTCAGCAGACAGTGGCGAATATACAGGCATAGGGGGCATGGGAATTTCGAGTACAGAGAGTCGTAGATGTAGACGCGGAGTACCATTTTCATAGTAGACGGTGACTCGTTGCTGTGGATTGTTCGCTGATGGTGGCGGAAAGTTGGTAGCTTGTTTGATTTCGGTGAGTTCTTTCATATCAGTAGAACCGCCCCCGATCCCAGATAGTGGAGATGGCCGACCGATGACTTGAGCTCGCGGCGCGGAATGGAACGCAGTGGCTGTAGGTGTAAGCTGTTGAAATGTGCTAAATCTAGGATTTGAGATAAATTCTCTGAGCCCCGAACGTCGGACTTTTGTCCGGCCAGTTCCTAAGAGTTCGTTGCCGAGATCTTTGAAGTCCTCTGTAGAATCCAGGCTGAGGGGAGTGTTAACAATAATACTGATATTTGTTACGATAGTCCAGACGTACCCTTTGATCAGGCCGATGCACAGACAAGCCCGTGCCAAAAAGCGAAGAATGCGGCGCGTCATAACACTCCCGAACTCATTAGCAGCAAAGCCAACCACCGTCTCGATGGCACCCAACTTCAAACCGCCGGCAATCCAACCAATGCCTTTTAGAAGATGTGATTCGTCACTAGAAGTTGTCTCGATACGCCGTTTGTCCACGATAACTTTGATTATACGGTAGAAGGTTAACGAAAAGCCGATTGCTTGGAAAGCAGTAAGGAGGGCGAGCGTAAGGCTGGTAAAAAATATCCATAGAGTTTGACCTTTGACGTTGCGGAATCCAACAACCATGATAGATTCTAGACCTCGAGGTTTGGGGTCTGATAGATGTAGATGCATCAGTGAGGTGTAAGGTGTGAGCAAGAGTTGATCATGGTCACCATATGATACACCAACAAATGATGCCACCTGGTTGAACGCAACGATGGTAGGAATAGATATCAGAAACAGAAGTTTAGTAATGGTTTGCCAGCGGCCAGGTAGAGCGGTGATGAGTTCTGCGCGTGTAAAGAGAAATATGAACAAGATGTAAAACAAGACAGGGACAAAGGAGGTGGCGGCTATAAACGTGGTGGTGATTTTAGTCACGAATGATTTATTAACGGCTGCTATATGGGCGCACCGAGGACCCTATCAAGCACTTTGAAGATCTGTGCGCCGTCCCGCACAGCGGGTAGAATGTGAGTCAACATTTCGACCAGAGCTAGAGCAAAGTAGATCCATCCTTCTGCTGTTAGCCAAAGGTGTCGCCTTGGTAAAGAATGCGTGTCAGTCTAAGGAGTGTGAACTGACGCTGGAGGGGGGGGAGTTCGCAACTCACCGACTCGTTCCCCGAATAGTGAAAATCAAAGAGGTAGAAAACATGACCTCGAGCGCCGTAGGAATAATGAGAAGGACGGCTTGAAGATGAGAGATAGACTCGGATTTGCAGCGAAGGATAGAAACTGTAGAAAAGCAGATAGATCCCATTGACAGCGTGTGGTGTTATGCTCAATATTGAGTCAAGCACATCTCACTGTCGTCTGCTGGGACGCTCTCTCCTGGAACAGTAAGGATCGACCTGTAGAAAGGAATGGAATGCAGTGCTAGCTGCGAATGGCCGACCCGCGCCTCAAATAAAAAGAAAGAAAATAAGAATAGGTACGTAGAAAGAGGTAAGAAAGGAAGTCGAGATCAAGATTCATTGTGGCCGTTGTCAATCAGAGCACTGGTTGCTATACTGTGTCATCTTAGCATATTATCCTTGGCCCGTCAAATATTGGCCATCACAGGCACTTGTCAAGTCTATGCTATACAAGGAGATGCCACATTTACAGGTCAGGCTTTTGACATACCATACAGCAAAAGACCAGTAATTTTTGCACTGAGCGCTGTTGAGGGCCATTTCGAGTTCGGGCCGGGAAACAATGGGCCGGATCAATTCATTAATTTTTACGTATACAATGAAAGCGCTACCGGTCAACCATACTCGACAGAATACTTCGAAGGACAGTAGGAATATCAGCTGTGTTGTTTACTCGAAAGCCACGCCCTGGGAGGCTCTTGGTGATCCTGGATAGAAATGTTGATATAACTAATTAAAAATGGACCCAGGTCACGTACCAGGAAGCCTCTGCACTTTCACCAATGCAGATAAGAGCCGTATGCACTTTGGGGTTGCGTTTCATTGCTTGTGTCAAGTGCTCAGGCGTTATTTGGTATCGTCCAAAGTTGGCATCCTAAACAGTTTTCTTAGTCAGACGCATCCAAAGAGGTCAGGTAAGGGTAGCTTACAGTAATCGCAATTACGAACCAGTCGTCTTCATAAGACAATAATTAGTAGCCGAAAAAACCTGATGGTTCAGACATGCTGACCCGCGTCGTGTTTTCCAACATCAACAACCCCCTTTTCAATTGCTTCAACTACAAACCAATCCAATCAGACAGACCTCGAAAGGAAGTCCTAGGATAGCGCACCTGTATAGTCCCCTGCAAACGCATACTGGGGAACCATTGACATTTTTTCTACAACCTTCCATCTATCCTTAAGCTCTGTAGGGGGTTTGTCGGTCGACACCAGTTCGATATCTGGACCATCTCCAGACTGTCTTTCAATGTTGAGACCCTATCTCCGGCGTACTAGATGAAAGAACTTACATGGCCGTACATCTGGGGCGGAGCCGGCACACGTTAACGAGTATCCTTCAGGTTCAAGGCTTGTAACTTACATCCCATACATATTTATCTTTCCTAGATAGTCGTTCGAATGTCTCCATCAACATAGCAGCTTAAGATCGAAGTTCAGTATCTTCCTAATCCTGTTCAAAAAGATGCGAAGAGTTTTCTACCTGTTTCCATGCTTCTCTGTAGACGACCATCATACTGAAAACGGTACCTTGAGGGACACCATAAATTGATAGTCACTGTGACTTGGAGAGAAGCCATACATAGATGCACTAAGGTCAAAAATGAACCTGATTCTTTTGGGCCTAGTCATACATAATCGGTAAAGGCAAGCGCCGCATCAGACAATAAAACACAAACTTGATTTGAGGACGACCAAGCTCAGGTTTTTCCATACCACGCCGTTTGTACACAGTCGCTTCGCCCGTAAGCCCCTCCATCAATCGAGTGTCGTCCAATTCGCCATCCGTTTGCCGCTTGACCCAAACGCGCTCCTCTTCTTTCGCCGCAAGATCTACAACAACAACGTATTTGACATCTCATTGCAGGTAACACGAAAGTGGTAAAGTACCCACGTTCGAGTAGATTATGGAGGGAAAACATGTGTACCTGGGTGGCATTCAGGAGTTCGCCGTAGCCTTTGGCCTCAGAAGCTGACATGTCAAGTTCTTTCAGCCTCTGCTGTAGTTCCTCACGAGCCATCTCTCTTGCTCTTTCTTTGATATAATCAGGCACATTGTCCTTAAGTGCATCAGGTACCTAGGAATGTACATCATAATTTCACGATAACACTGGCGGCTTGTATATTCACCTGCTTGATATCTCCTCCTTTCCATAAGCGTTTATATCCGCCACGGCCTCCCATGCCAGCAGTGTCACGCCCACCAGTCTTTATGTGGTAAATTTAAAAAAGGTGCCAGCGACGAATCAAACCAGGTACGTACGCCACCTGCATAGGTATTCCCACCCGAGTGATCTTCGTCGTCGTGTTTACCCTCTTTTGGCTCGCTGAGATCCGTCTTGGTGGGCTCGAATTGAATATCCTGGACTTTTTTCTTCGCTGCTTCACGAGCAGCATCGAGGCCTAAATGTGGGACTTGTAGTCTACAAGAACTAGTGAGCAACTTTGATCCGATGTAGAGAACCTAGATCGCTAACCCATGGTGATCCAAGATTTCCGCTAGTTTATCGATAGTCTCAGGTTTATAAACGTCGAAATCAAATATGTTACGAAGGGCATCTCCCAACGAATCTTGTGGATAGGCTCGCATGTGTTTTATCAGATTAATCAGCTCTGTCCATCCAAGGCATCAACGTAGAGTTCCAATGGTAGTATCGGCCTGAAGACGCACCTCGTAGCGAATAAGGGTAATTTAAAGTTCCGTTGTCATATCCCCTTCGCAGGTCGTGAAACGCACCCACAAGATGTAATATCATATCTTTATCAATCTCCGGTGCTAATTGCTCCAAAAGCTTACGCTCAGAAGCCTGGTCGGGATTGGTGATTGAATGTGCGCTAAAGTTCTCTCCGAGCACCTGTAAGAAGTGATTACCGAGGAACGCTGAGAAATTCCAATGTGTTAGCCAAAGTAACCTCAAAGAGTCCATCAGTGGCTCACGGTATCCCGGGCGATTGGCGAGTAGGACTAGGCGGAAGTTGGGATGAACGACGATGTCGGTGTCTCGCTCACGGACAGGCCGCACACGACGGCCATCAGAAAGAGTCATTTCGCCCTGTCCAGCTAAGCTGCGAAAGATGGCAACGACGTGCTCAGGGGCCTTGTCTGCTTCATCAATAATAATCACTCGACCAAAGGTTATGGCCCGTAGGAGAGGTGAATCAGTGTATCGGAGAATACCTCCCTCTAATGAAGTAGTGAACATAAGCTGGTTGACGGTTGTATCTCTGTGTAGTTGTATGTATTCTCTTGGGCGCTTTAAAAGCTAAAGCTGGGTGGTCAGAGATGCCGCGAATAAAACATGAGGTACTCAATGCGAACCTGACACAAGCTAGACATGTAATTAATTTATCAGCTCATTAGGTTGCGAGAGGCAAAACCTACCGATCGACAATTTTGTTCTTTCCAACACCCTGATGTAATATTATTCAATTATTCAACATGCGCATCGGGATAAGTTTGTCCCAGGAACACATACTTGGTTTCCCAGCAACACAAGATGTTCACCCAGAAGCTCCAAGTCAATAGCCAAGTCACGCATCAAGCCCGACTGCAAACTGTTGTCGTAGAAGTGATCCATGTGTGGCACGTGTGACATGACACCATCCACATCCTGTGAGGCGTCAAATAGAGGTACCGATACTTCAAAAACAGATTCTCCCGCAGAGTTATAACCAGGAATTATCAGAGAATTTTCTCTAGCAATTGGATTTGAATTAAACTGCAGCGAAGCCTTTCAACCCAATGAAACACCGAATCGACTAGGTGAACGTACCAAGGGAGTTCTACGAAGGATATCAGAATCGGCCAATAAGCTGTCAAGGTTCATCCTTTCCATGGCCGGTAGAAATTCTGCAAGCAGCGAACGACTGATAATCGCATTCAGATCATCATCTTGAGGAAACATGGCCAGCCGTCTAGTTATTCTCACCAGGGAGCGTGTACCAAGTTTTCTATTTTTGAGAATGTTATCCTCGGACATGCTTTGCCTATATTTCTCTGCAAACGTCAGAAGGATCTCTATGATGTTTGGTTGACACCCAGTGGCACGGAGGATGTCTGCCTCCTCGTGGCGATCCATAGGCTGGCTAGGAATCGCAAAGAACATATTAGAGTGCTCATCTGAGAGCCAATCTTTGAGTGGAAGTGATTTAGATGCGGTGCTTATAATTCGAAAAGAAGGATGTGCGACGGAGAGGTCCCCTGCTGCTAGCTGTGTTTGATGTGTATTGGGCTCAAAATCAAAAAGCGCGAAAGATAGATACCTCTTCCGAAGATGCTTCTGAAACAATGCGTCTGTTCTCCCAGAGCTCGATTTCGCGATCTTGAATGAAACGAGCTAACGAGCCGGCAGTAGAGCCAATAACGTCGAGACCCGAGAGATGAAGCAATTGACCGGCCCAAGCACCCTCGATTAAAGGGCTAGTGAGTGAGACAGCTGTCAAAAAAAGCAGTTGAGTGTGGAACATAATGACTACCTACCTAGGTTCCCATGTAGTGGCTCCTCCATCTTGAATCTTGCGTCGCATGACTAGCTCCCTGCCTCCAAGTTCCTTATACATATGAAGGACTTCTTGATCATAACCTAATATTTGTCCAAACACCTTGACAAGGGTCGAAGTCGAAGTCGACGCAGCAGAGGGTGAGCTGGGAGGAATAAGAGATATATCCCAACCCAATGCATGCGCTTGCAAAAGGCATGTCAAAAGTCCCATAAACCGAGGAGTAGGGATGAATTCCAGCTTTTCTTTAAATGGGAAAGGCCTAAGTTGCCTTGGACCCGCAGAGACTTTAACGACTACAGGGTCTTGTGTGGAATCTGGACAGACGAATGTCACCTCGGCGGTTGTTTCATCCAAGCGTTGGATCAAAGAAACCTTGTGCCCTAATAGCCCAGTATCGTCTTGAATAGACGGTGAAGGTAAGGTTCCAAGTTCTCCGAGCTCCGACTCGCTGGCATGTCGGCCGAGCACGGCCCAAGCTTGGGATGGTGCATGAATAAGGGCTGGATGAATAGTCAGAATCAGGCGTGCCAATTGGTCAGAGGAAATAATAGATGGAGGAGGGAATGTGGTAATAAGGCTGCCAAGTTTTGCAAGAGCCGTCTGAGGGAAGGGGGGTAACGAAGAGCGGGAAACAGCCTCGAGAGAGTGCCGGGACTCGCTTGCAAACTGTGTAGAGAGAATAAGATTCCGCAACTTGGTATACA
Source organism: Calocybe gangraenosa (assembly GCA_018221785.1). Classification (NCBI taxonomy): domain Eukaryota; kingdom Fungi; phylum Basidiomycota; class Agaricomycetes; order Agaricales; family Lyophyllaceae; genus Calocybe; species Calocybe gangraenosa. Next base: position 79,822 of record JABCKK010015859.1, read on the forward strand.
AGTGTGATGAAGGGACAGATCCAGTCGAAACAGCACGCAAAGCTGTCAGAGAGGCCACGGGGTCTACAAAACGGGACTGGAACCGACTTCTAAAAGGTGGATCGAGAGGGTGGCCAGGATAGGGCGGTACTGGTGCAGCGATGGCAATGACTCGGAAATTCTTGTGTGCCGGAACAAATGTATGACCATCTCCAATAGTTGTAGAATGAGCTGCATCGAGTTGTGCAAACCGATGTGGGTGAATTATATGTGTTCCGTCATCAAGATTTCTACACGTGTGTTATGTTTTTATGCCTTAAATGGGTTGAAAATAGCTCACATCTCCCGATTTTCTAGAAGGTTGTTAAGAACCTGACAAAATAGATGATGTGTGAAGGTGTGATGATAGAGAAGATACGTATTTACGCACAGGCATGATCCCGCGTTCAGCCTTCTCAATTCCTTCCAAAATCAAAAGACGACCGTGTTTCACAGCACGGACAGCAGGGCTATCGACATATACCAGATTCCCTCCTTCGCGAATCTCGCGTCCCTTCAGTTGAAGTTAGTAATGTTGATGGAACGACGGAATCTCTTTCGCGTGCCTGCTTCAATTCCGTTTCTCCAACGTCCCGATGAAGGGCAATGTACTCATACTCCGCATTAATAATACTATGAACACCGTGTAAACTCTGGCTTGACCTTGTGAACTATGGCACGCACCTTGCAAAAGTCAAAGCAAGGCGCCGGGCGTATGGGCCGGGTTGAGAAACAAGAAAGACGTCCTGGCCCAAGAGATACTTCTGTAGCAAGAAGTGTAAGTTGTCCAGATTAACAGGGTCATCGGGGTCAAGTAGGGTTCTCAGGTGTGGTAATCTGGACGGCGTTAGCGATGTAGGTACCTCGTATGTGATGTCGCCTAATTTCAGAGTCCCAATTGTTGGTAATGGAGGTATAAGCTCCTTGAGAATATGGTTGAGCCGCCGCTGGGATTTCTGGGACATCAGGGCTTGATGACTAGTGATCAACCTCGCATGCGCCCCTTTCCAGGTGAAAAAGTTACAACCACTGTGACGGGCGTTAAAGAGCTGGTTCAATTGGCAAACCCAAGTAAGGAGGGGACCCCGCTGGACATATGGGTATAAGTTCGTCAATAACATGCATTTTGGACAATTAAATTCGGTAGCCGGCACAATCGTAACCGGAAAAAAGGTTATTCCGTTTCAAAGGGTATTTAACGTTACAAGAACTAATCAGCAAGACTATATATGTGTGTATTGGACTGCAGATGTACGTGTCAATAAACCGTGAATGCAGTCCGTTAGTCCTCGAGTGGCTTCAAGACACTCCCTTAACTGTACAGATTCATTCATCCCATGCCGCCTAAAAGTTCTCTATTGCCAATCGTCAGTATTGCACATCTGGAAAGGGCAAACACATCCACCTTTTCCAAAGAAGAACCGAGTGCCGCTAGATTGTGACCATTTGTTTGACATCTGGTGTATCACCCTGGAGAGGGCTGGAGGTCCGCAGTATAACTAGTGGAAAATATTAGCCTAACTGCGCGGAACGATAGTGTGGGGAACATACCACGCCGACGTCGGTATCTGGATGTTTCTCTATCACGGAGCTGAAAACACGGTCCCAGTTGGGTCGACCAAAGTGAGTGGGGGCTCGAAGAGACGTGATCGCATCCTTCTCGGCACCAACATCGTGCACCATGATATTGTTCATGTCATCTTCTTTGATCTTAGCTGTCAGGTATATGTTGATCTCTATCCTGTTCTGGGTATCCTGTTCTTCGATGGCGTGCAAAAGAGAGTGGAACCATTCCGCTGAACCAAAGTCACGAATGACCCAAGTGAAATAGACCTGCAAAGAGCGTTAGATATTATAATGAAAGGTAGGAAAGCAAGACAAAGGACCTACTTTAGATAGACGAGTGGGCTTGGAGTCGTGGAAGTTATTCATGCGATACCAGATAGACTTTAAGATCCTGGGGAGACTTTGGTCGTAGTTTCATAGGTCAGACTATTAAACACTCACGAGGCGAATGGCGTAACACCGATGCCAGCACCAACGAGGAAAACCGTTTCATATTTAAGGAAGTCCTCACTTGCACTACCAAAAGGACCGTCGACCATAACACGAGGTAGGGTTCGGTTGATAGGCGGGTTAGCCACAGTCCCAACGACCTTTCCACCTGCAAGAGTATCACCCTTGCTCTTTGGGTCCTTGTTCTCAAAGTCGCACCCTACAGCTTTCGCTAGGGCTTTTGTGAAGTCCCCAACAGCGCGAATGTGAACCGAAATGTAGTCTTCCTCGGGTGCGCTGTAAAGAAAAGAAGACTAATTGAGGGAAGCACCAGACGTATAATGAACGCTACGAACCTGGTCAAAGTGAACGGGTGCCATTGGAAGTAAGAAACTTCTGGGCATGACAGGAAGATGTATTGGCCGGCCCGAGTTGTGGTCTTTTCCTTCTTAATCTGCAGCTCCACAACGTTGGAGGGATGCTGGATAACTTTAGAAATGTACGTGATATGGCGAGAGCGGATTTCACGGAGGATACGCTCCCCAATCCAGATGATGCCCCCGATTAGCCAGTAGCGCTAACCAAAACGTTAAAACCACGCGTAATAAACCATGGATACAAGTGACCTACCCAGAACACTCCAATGGTGTTGGAAGAGCATAACGGAGGTCTATCAGGTTTAATCATACAGAACATCCCATGAAGTTGCCAGAGAATGAAGAAGAGAATGAAGAGATGATGGGAATACCAGAACCACTCGAAATGAGCACGGCGTCTCTTTTCCATTGCGAAATACACCATAGTCCCCAGAATAACAGTCATGGCCCAACCGGTTGCGCCTGGACCAGTGAGAAAGTTAGCTCCTAAGAAGGCAAGTATTCTCTGGCCCGTGGTTGGTGCACTAGCCATGGCAAGCCTAGCAAAGTTGACCATGTGCGCAATGATATGTACAACGGTACCGACGACAATGGACCAGGCCGTGGCTTTGTGGAAAGTGATATTCTTATCGAAGGGGATGACGTCGTTTAAAGCAGTTCGGCGAAGGAGGGAGACAAAGTTGCGGCAGACAGGAAGGAGGATAAAGATGACATCGACATGGAGAACAAGTGCAGCTGTACGGGCGATAGCTAGATAGAATTTTTGTTGTTGTGAGATGATGGAAACTGTTCACAAAGCTTGTGATGAACATACGGAAGGTAATCCCAAAGGTCTGACGCGCATTAACTGAGTTGTCCTTCAACAGGTAATGGATAAACCCAAAAATTGCCACCAGAAGATGGAGGAATATCCAGACGCCAAAAAACAACTGCTTGCCACCTTCATTGATCATCCATACGTTATACCTCTCACGCAAGCTTGCTGGCTTCGCCGGAGTACTTTTGGCCGAAGGGATTGTGTTGGAGCGCTGAAGGCCTTGCAATCGTCTTCTCTCCGTCTTGTTACGTTGGAGATGCGCGGGTTGAGATGTACCAGTATAATTAGTGGGAACGTCGGGGTGCTGGTCCAGAGCAGACCCCTTGCCATCCGAGAAATCGAGACCAGACGAACGGTTGAAAGCCATTAAGATAGTCTAAAGAGCGCCCTGCACAGCGAGGTTTGAAGCAAAAAGATAAAAGAATGCAGCGAGACCGGCCAGCTGGTCGGAATGGTATAGAGAAAAGGGCAAGAAACGAAACAAGGGGAAATAGCGTGGCCCCATGTGTGTTTGTTGTCGCTAAATCAATATGCTGACAGTTGGCCCCCGTGACACCTATTACCCAGCCCGGCTTGATGTTTCCATAGCATCGTTGTACTACATAGATTCTGATGTAGGGGCCTGCTCGAGGTGGGTCATATCTCTTCCACAACAACGAACTCAGCTACCATAAGTCTAGGTTCCAGTCTGGACTCATAGAAGTTTTATATGATAGCAACTGCCGTTTGGAAAATCATCCGGCAGATTGATACAAGACACCCGTCATCATCATCAAACATGTTACCATACTCATTCGGCCTATACATGCAACGTCCAAGGACAGGCGGCACAAAGTCAAGGATAGATAAACACTACTACGCTTGGCCCGTTGCATTACATGGTGCTATGGCCACCATTTGTTTGATAGACATGTAAGGGTGCGTTAACTCGATCAAGACGAACGCCCTTGACGACCACATTGCTCACAGATCCTAACAGAATCTATATCAGCCCAAGCCTTTGAAAAATAGGTCATCCAACAACAACATTAACTGACCAGACCCTCCTCCACCTCCTGTTGGCGGGGAACCAGAAACTGAACCAGTCCACGTCTTAAAATATACCTGGATCAAATTTTCATCAATGGATGTCAACGGAGAGAAGGAAAATCGTACATACCCCATTTGCCATATTGGGCTGTACCTTTGGGTCGATGCGATTCATCTACTCGGGTATATCAAATCAACACAACGATATTTGGCAGATACGGGATCTATTCACCGAGAGGTTTTCGAGACGGACGTTGGATACAAAGTCACTCTGGGCGCGATCTGTTAACCAGATGACTGGTGAATCACAAAGGACTTCACCATATTTGCATACTGGCCCAGTGAGCCGAAGGCGACGCCATTGCCTCCATGACAAGTGATATTCCGCGCAAGAATGTTCGAAGAATTCTACATCATGATAGCGTTTGAGTGATGATAGCAAAATAAAGTCAAGGTGCGTACGCCTTTAATAGCCAAGCAATCATCCCCGCACGTTATATCCCAGTTGAACATAGATATATTGTCACTCCGATAAGTGTTTATACCTATCCACGGAAATGAGGCGCTTCTATCGTGAACCATAGTATTGGTAAACATATATTTACCATCAGTATTCGGAACAGCACTGCATGATCCGTTGTGAACCAAAGACATGGATTTGGAGCCTACGAACTTACTTTTTACCGAAGTACAATGGATCGGTGTTTGTTGCATTGACATACATGCCGTCGTACACAATATCAGATGATTCCGCGGCCGTATTTGACCAAAACGGTGGAGATACGATCTTAAAGTCTTTAATCACGCCGCGGGTAGCCTTCCAGAGTGTGAGGGATATAGGTCGCCCATCGCCGTCTGCTTTTGCGTGAGTTTGGAAATGCGACCACCAAGGCTTTCAGTTGACGATGAGATGCGTTTCGGTCTGAGGGTAGAAAGACTGACCTGGCCATTGCCCTGGATTCCACCCGTGTTGTGCGCGTCGATTACAAAGTCGCTGCCCGTCACGACAAACCACGACGCTTGGCTCTATAAACCTGAATGAGAAGATATGATAGCCAAAACCGTGATTTGACGAGACACACCTGGATGAACACGACCCGATATGTGTTACTTGCGTCAAGCCAAAATTCGATGTCCGGCTTAAACTGGGCGATTATACATGAATGGCCAATTCACAACAGCGAGTGGATTCGTACACTGAGGAAACCATTAAGGTCGACCCGAGACGAGGTAAGGTTCCAGGTCATCTTTCTATAGTAGTTTAGTAGATAGGTGTGCAGATACTATCATTCGAACATGAATACCGTGTAATGTTGTAATCTCCAGGCTGGAAAGTCGTGGTGCCAAACCGGCCGCAATCCGCAATAGCTCTTTCCACCTACCAGAAAAAACACTCAGAGAGATTTTTGAGTTCACTGCACCCTTACAAAACCATACCTGATCGGTGTCATCTTTTCCAATACCCAGAGGCGACAGAGTGCACGATTTTGCGCACACCGCAGTTATGTTGTGACACAAGAGCAGGACAAAAGCGAATAACAACGTCTGGAGCAGCATCATAGGATGCTCGTGCTCCAGCAGAACTTCGATGTTTATAAGGGAGCATAGATGATGAGGGATCTGGTCATGAGGCCATTTATCAAGAGGTAAGAGCGGGCCGCGCGGGATCATTGGAGTGGAGAAGGTTGTCAATAAGAATCGATATAGATATGATCCATAAAAAGGTTTTTCACTAATGCGTACTTATGTAGAAAGCTTGGTTGGTGTCGGGGAACGCAGTTGCAATGTTCACTCACTCCCTCTGGCACGCGTAATCGTTGGATACCTCTTGATGCTATTGCTGGACGATATCAACAGTTGCAACCATGGCTCTGTAGCGCGGATGCTTCCGCCCTCACGTTCTTATGTTATGCCAGCATCCGAGATCAGCCCTAGTTGAAAGTGTGGGTAATTGGAAGGAGGTGCGCATCGTGCGAGGCAACAGAGTTGATATCTAAGTTAGTTAGGCCTAGATTCAAATTAGAGGAGGAAGATGCAGACGCACAACGTCCATGGCAATCCTATTAAAACATGGTGCTGAACTTCTGGGTCCTAAAACCGTCGGCGTTGTCCGTAAGATGTCCGATTGGATACATCCAATGGCTTTGTTTCGTGCACGCTTGCAGGTGTGGCGTACAGGTGTTGATAACTCTTATCCTACCTATTTCATCTTGTAAACCCACAAAACAGTCCTTTCTGGACATTTTACCTTGTACGCCCAGGTGCTAATGGAAGGGAGTGTATCAATTGGAAGCCGACTTTGCAACATCCGAGCTGCATAAGATGGGTGCGATTACCACCGATGCGTCTTACGACATTATCAGCTCTAGACAAATGATGGTTCACTACTTCCTGTTGCATTACACGGTGCTAAAACCATCCATTAATGAATTGGCGGTGCTCGTTACGGCTTTCATGCGCGCTCACCTAACAATCCCAACAGCCCTTGAACATTCTGACATATAAACTTCGAAGTTTGTCCTTCTGGACCGGCTATGTCAAATCCATCGAAGGTCATCCCATTGCACCCGGAAGCAGGGCTACATTCCATATCCACAACTAATCAAAGGAGTAAGTCCGGAGCAAGAAGCATTCGGCACCTCAGATATACTTGTGTTCGTCACTGCGGTACCCGTCCAGTCTGAGAAGGAAAGGTTGTTGAAACTGATGGTCGAGGGTTTATCGCCCCTAGAATAAACATCAGTATGCCTGAACGAATACACATATTTTGCCTCATAACAGACGTCTGGCCATCCCTTGTTTGGGAAAGATGCAGGGGTGTGCTAACACGATCGAGGCGAACGCCCCTGGCGATCACGTTGCTCACGGATCCTGATAGACCATCAGCCTTTCAACAAAAGGTGGCTCAAGTAACAAGCAAACCAGACCCGCCTCCGCCTCCTATGGGCGGAAACAAATGGGAAGAACCAGTAAACGTCTTGAAATATACCTAGATCAGATTTTTGTCAACTAGTGTAGCGGGGAAGAGAGAAGGGAGAAGACAGCACACCCCGCTACCCATATTAGGCTGTACCATTGGGTCGAGGCGAACCATCTGACAACCAGATAGACATATCATCAACGACATATATTGCTGACGGAGAAGATGTATACGGAGAGATTTTCGAGAGTAATATTAGTTACAATATCAGCCTGGGTGCCAAAAAAAACATCAGCTAAATGGTTTTCGACTCAAAGGACGAAACATATTACTAAATGAACATATTGGCCCAATGAACCAAAAGCGACACCACTGCCTCCACGACAGGTGATATTCCGCGCGTGAATGTTCGAAGAATTCTGCATACAACCACGGTGCATAGACTACGCGCCATAGTAGACATATATGATGACCATTTTCTCACCTCTGGGACAGACTTGAGCAAATCTTGGAATGCGCCAACGGAAGTTTAATTACGTTCCACCTGATGTTCTCACGATGTCACTCCTATTATAAAATAGCATGCGCGTCGGGTGCCTTATCGAGTACTATGCGATGGGAGGATAAAGTACCGTCTTTCACTAAGAATGGCATGTGATCAACACACCACTAATCATCTCAGAACTGCTACCTGAGCTATAACTCATTTTCCTTTCTAAACCGCCAGCGGTTCTCTGGTAATCTATATTGATGCAACGAGTTGATACAAATATGTAGTTGTCTGGACTGTTCCATTCCTTGGCGAACCAGATGAAAGTCCCATATGCTATATACAGTTTGTTTTTGGATGCGAGTGAGATGAGAAGAATGATGAGCGAAACGAACTTATGATACAAAATGGCGCAACGGATGCTAGGTCTAAGGTTAGACATGATAGCGCAAAAAGTCCGCGATGTGCAAGCAAGACCAATGACCGCCCCCCCCCCAAAGCCGCTAGGACACTTTGGCGGGTTTAGCCAACGATACACCCGCAGAGGACTTGATAGCCGTGATGGTCGCACCACCATTGGTTCGTTCAACCGGAACTGCAGGTGGTTTTCGTCTCTTAGGTGGCGGAGGTGGCGCAGAGCGGCGTTGTGGCAAATGGGGCTGAAGACTCGTGTCCGGGAACGACTTAGCGGACGGGATGAGCTGATGATGGTGTTGGTGGAAATCTGCGTCCACGCTATGCATAAGAGGATGGCGACTAGAATGGTGGCCATCTAATTCCACCGAGCTGGCAGTAGCTTTACGTCTGGGCGGCGCAAGATGAGACCCCGTACGGGGTGCAACAACAGCATTGGCGACACCCGGGAGGCTCAATGAGCTCGAATTGCTCGGACGTCGCACAGGATCTAGAACGGTGCGATGAGGCCGTGATGAACCGGAACGCGCTCGCAGGTTTTCCACGCTCTTGCTTGACTTTAAAACCTTAGAGTTGGAACGTTGGAGTTGAGCAGAAGCAGGCGTGGAGCTGAGTCCGACTTGTGTAGGACTAAGAACGGAGGGCGCGTCGCTTTCGGGAGATGTTGGGTTTTCGCTAGAGGCCCATTGTTGGGCTTTGACAAGGTTGACACACCAATCACCTCCAAGACAACGCTCAACTAGCCTTTGAGTCGTCGGGTTGATGTCCCTCACGCGTCCATTCGCAACAAGTGATTCCAGAGCATAAACGATTTGTGGGCGTTTGTACGGGACATCTCGCAACTGTGTCTTTGTGAGCAGAGGATGCAACACACGAAGGTACGTGTGTCGCAACTGAGGTCAAGTAAACATCTACGAGCATAAGTCGAAAAGATGGAAATAGACGAACAGATTCACTCTCTTCGTCCAAGTCAACCAGCTCGCGAAGGAATACGTCAACGAGAACACAAAGGTCATTTGTGTAGAAATACTCAGAAGTTCCCTTCGTTGTGAATAAGACGTAGAGAATTTTGAGCACCAATAGCTGCATGCACAGGTCTTCTGGAGTTCTCTCTACAAAAGATGTGTAACTGAAGGGTACAAAACCTATGTGATAACTCTCACATACCTGCACGATTAAGCATAAAAATCATATTTTCACCAAAAGTTTTACTTGAACCGAGGCGACGGATGAGAACCCTCACTACGCGATTCTTTGATTCCGCGGCGTCGTTCAATGCAGGCTCTGCCTCATTACTTAGAGTTGCGACCATATATTGTTCATTGAGAGAGATCTACGCCTAAAAAGTCAGAAGATGACACATCCATGCCAAAGATAATTCTTACAATCAATTTGATGACGCTATAATTGAACGTCTCATCTTGCATATTTCTCGTTTGTTCCACCAGATCAAATAGGTAGTCAATAAAAGCGTCATGAAATATTCCTTTAATTCAATTCAAAAGTCAGCTTCAAATCCAATACGGGCAAACCTGAGTGCGCACGCAAATCTTGTACAGAGAGTTTCTGTACACGGCAAACCTCGTAGAGTACTCGGACTCCCAGGCTGCGTAGTTTTGCCTCGATTGGTACAGGAATGGTCGTCGAATTGCCACCAGGAACCCCAGCATAAGTGTCTTCGACGTCAGGGTCGATCTCGACAAGAATATGATCCATCAACAGCGGTAATAGTGGTTGCCATCGTTTGATTGAACGAAAAAAATCAGATCGCCGACGCCGCCATGATCTTGGTACTTCGTATGTTGACCCAGATCAAAGTCTAGCACCCTGATTCTGGGTGAAACCACCAGGTTTCAGTGACCAAGTCATCGCCCTGTATACACGCTAGCTTCCGGGCGACGTTGAACTCCTGGCCACAGCCCTATCTGAGATAGATGAGGACAGCGTCCTTATGTTTTGGTTTCCATCCCTTATACAGGTTTAGTACCCAGCTGTTCGTGCAAGTGGGTTTGGTCTGGAGGATGCTCTTATTCTGCCACATCTCATGCTTGTAGCAGTGATGATCAACTTGTCAGACTTGATATGACCGAGCGGATCGTTGAAGATGGCTAGTAAGATAGCACTCACGATTCTGTACCAAATGATTCCTTCATTGACCGAATGAAGGTGCTTCTAGGAACCGGGTTCTATGTATTCCTATGCCTGGGAACGGTACGTTTTTTTTGGTTGGCTATCCCGAAATGCTTATTAGACAAGTAACGACCGCCAATTAGCGATATTCTAAGTTAATTACCCAACGTCAACATACTCTAATGTAACTGCGACCCATTTCCTTCGAGGAGAAAATCTAGGATTTCAGTCTATGTATACAAGACCAAAACGAGTCGGTTTCTTTGTCTTTGCGTATGCCAGTCCTGCGTGCCCCGCGATGCCCATCATTCACTTGGTTCCACCAAATCTTGTTTCGTTAGCACATAAAGAGAACCTGCTCTTGATGACGTGATGTGAAGGATCCAGCACCAAAGTTTGGTGCTCATAGGAGCACATTCTTTCTGTAAATTGTTTAAGCCGATAATCCTGCACTACACAATGTGTCTCGCTGCCTAACTTCAATCTTATGATCTCTAAACCGTCCTCCTCCTCGAAGCGCAAAGTCGCTGGCCTGTCGAAAGGATGGTTGGGGTGAAATTAAGTCTTGGTAGTAGGTTACCTTAATACTACGTGAGGTCAGGATCAATGCAACAAGAATCAACTATAACGCGTCACTGTGTATGATAGGGCTCTATCGTCATGTGTGGATTTTAGTGCGTCATTTCATCGTCCCTTCTGATGTCTGCACTAGAGATGTGATCCAGAGCCCATGCTTCTACATACACACCTTGCTTTCATGTGATAGATCGAGCCAGCTGGTTCGAAGGCTTTCGCGTTCTCAGTTAAGAGACATAATCCGACTGTAAATACTGTAAATACTGTATATCTTTAATGCTAGTGCCAAGAAAGAACCATGATGACGCACAAGTAAGTCATCAACTTTTTTGGGGAATGCGTGGCAGTAATTTGATAATTTGATATGTGTTTCCCGTATACTGGTCGCCAGCGGCGACATTTTTTCTTGTTCACCCCGGCGGACACCGTTGGCCGGTCAAATCGGTTTGAGTGCGATCTTGTTACATACTCAGGTAGCGCATGGCGGATGGCTGATGAATAGCTCCAACACGTAATTTCGTACTCGGCTACATAGTAGTATAAAATCTGGAGCGGGCAGTCATGTACCAGTACGACACCCCCCCCAAAAGAGCCGGTCTCTGATCCCCGCCAAACCTGAAAACCTATACTCCTATATCAACTCTACGTCCCCACCGCAATATCCACCATGAGTCGCTTATATCCCCTGATCTTCAGTCTTGTCTTGGTATCATTATCGCCATTCTCTCTTGCATCTATCATCCCATCGATCCCTGGACGCGGACTTGACCTAGAGGCTCAAAACGATGAAATACGACGTAAGGACATATCCTTCCCCTCATTAAATGAAGATGTGCATCTAAACAAAGGCTTCTTCTACATCCATAGCATTCCTTGGACTCACCGAACAATTGCAAGGGCAGAGCCTGATGTCCCCAGTGAGTTGTTGGAGTCAATTGTCGCTCATATTCGTCAGACTTGAATCCAATCCAGGTATATATAGCACCGTATGAGACGGGGTATGTGAGTACCACCTAACTGAACCAGACCGGGAGGGCAGATTTCGCGTTGCACTATGGATGCCATTTGACGATGGCGATACTGGCCTACCGATCTTTGACAAGACAGGATATGGTTTTAACTATGGATGGCTTTTACAGGTGCAAACTCACAAGAAACGCCCAGATGAATTAGTTGTAGCCTATGCTGCGCAGTTGGTAGCAGACTGGAATATCGGTAAGATCCAGCACAACTTGAACTCATTCTTAGGCAGAAACATTATCAGATTCTTCATATGTTGGTCCAGCCAATCAACCCCAAGCATTATTTGCCAAAGTGGACCCAAAGAAAGTAATACCTCCAGTGAGTTTTTTGTCGGGATCACGGCTTTCATCACCACCCTGAATACATCATAGGTTGCTGGTGACAAGGGAGTTCTTGCAATACCCCTGAGCCTAGAGGATCAGGTACCACTAGACGAGCACGGCTGCATGCTCATTGCTGTACTGACGTCCAAGGATGCTGCCCAGTATGCCACTGCTGAGAGACTTACTACTGTTCGAGCCAGCAGATTTGGTCTTGAGGATGCTCTCGGTCTGCCGCCTCTTTTCTTCACGATGGTGAAGATCCGGCCGTCCGACTTCGGCCCACGAGATACACCGCTCATAACTCAAGATAACTATCATTTATTGAGAGTTGCCTTATTGCTTGAGCATAAAGGTAAGATATTACTTCTTAGATCTGTTCTACGTGCTTTAGGTGTTGACCAAAGAAAAGTACCATTAGGATCTGGCTTAGAGTTCTCTTCAAATGATTTCTCATATGTGCGTTGATTGATTTGATTATCACTTTCATTAACCCCTTAACGTAACATAGCTATTCGAAGAGTCTCCCAGAGAACCTTTCAGCCTATTGGTGATACCCCTGAGCCACCGACCAGACAAGTATGGCGACGTTGATGTTGCGCTGATGCTGAATCTGCACCGTTCCCCGATCAAACTATACCCTGGGAGTAGAATCGTCCCGGCCCGACAACACGGTCTGGTTTGGGGTAGTGTTTGGGATCGTCCCATCTTTACATTAACGCAGTCAATTCACTGGTTGATTTTTTTCACTTGAGTGCTGTGCTGTATGAACCTGACAGTGTTACAAAAATACTTTTCTTCGCTCCTCGTTGATCAGATGATCTGGAATATTTAAGTGGACTCAGAGTGGCAATTGAGATCGGCCAATGCTGTACGAACGATTGAACACTTATTATGTACCAAATACCGACGCAGTGAAGGATTGGAAAATCGGCTCCACGCCTCTAGCAGAGATAAAATTATAAGTTTGTCACAGTGGTTCCACATGGGGTTGAGATCTAGAATTTGATGTCGTAATGTCTATCTTATGTTTCTCTCGACTTTTGTGAGTAGTCAACTGTCAAAAAAGAAACTCCATAATATGTGGTAGGTGGCGTACATATGTTGCGTAGCTATTACTATGAATCCATTGGGGCGGTGTGGCTGGTGCCTTCGGGGTCAAGAATGGAATTTGATGTGCCGCCCCCACAGTAATTAATGGAGTTGGAGTGCATAGGTTTAATGTTCTCGGAAGGTTGTTTGTCCCACTTCTACTACAGCTGGCCGCTGTCCTACGCGCAAACGGGATAGCCATCGATACACCCCCTTTCAACAACTTCATCCAAACCGCGTCAAGATGTACTTTGATAACATAATCCCATTGCCACCCATCGAAAACTTTGGACGAATACGGCCCATCGGCTGCGGTTGCATTGATTGTACAGTCTTGGATAGTTTCATAGCTGATACAACCACGCAAGAAAAAGAATTTGAGCTTCCTCACACCCAGCGTCATCATATGGAGGACCGTCTCATGCTGGCAGAAGATCTTGTTGTATTTGGTTCCATTCAACACGCATCTCACAATCCCCACGGATTCAAAGTTCAGAAGCTTGGCAAGCTCAAGTTGACACATGAATGGGAGGTCCGGCTTACAGACACGAAGCGTCTACTGCAAGAGCTAGGCAGCAATGAGGATCTCGCCAAAGTGATAGGAAAGCAGTTCCGGTCTATGCAAAAAACTTTGACCAATATAGCCCATGCCGTCAAGGGTCATAGGGAGTGAACAAACACTATCTACAAGTAGACTTTAAAGCTGCTGTAAGCTTGATAATATTTTGATAATCATCTCGTGTCTTGCCATGAACGAATTTTGACAAACCGGGTATTCGTGCTATTCAGTACAAAATCAACCCACAACGTCCTAAGGAACCACACATTCTGTCTGAAGTGAGGTGCAATCATTAAAAAAATTAAACGTCTACAGCGGTCGATACGTTGTTATCAATTTCATTGTTAGATGTTACCCAGTCGAAGCCCAATGATTCATCCAACGTTGACCATCTTCACCCATAACGAGGTTCTGGGAGTTGATGCCCTTATGGCGTAAGAACGGTGAGCGAACGTCGAAAAATGTCGCTCTAACAGTTCCGCGTCGATAAAGCTGAACCAAAGGGCAGTATTTATTGAGCGAAACACGGTCACCTGCATACGAACATGTGACCGCCTCACCTTTGTTCTTTTACCATTGCCAGTGTTCGAGGTTCACGCCCAACAGATTTCCAAAAATATAGAATGCTTCCGATACCGCTTAGTTTCTTTGCCCTGGTCACCTTATTTTCCTTCCTGGCCAGCTATGGGCCTTCTGATGAGATCATATTGGATGGTAAACCTGTGCTGCGGCTCGTCGAGAGCCAGCATGGAAAGCTGAGACTAATGCGGACTCCGTTGATAACTGGATTACCGGATAACTATATGGACGACGTTGTGGTAGAGGAAGCCTTGGAGCTGGCGGCGGCGGAACTTGCGGGTTTCGTCATGGTTGATTATCGCAACTTGTGCGCATTGCCCTCACCTGGCACAGCGAATTTGTATGGCGGGCTACTTTTTCAATGCCTCGACCAAACCACGTTTAGCAAGCTTGTCGAACTCGTGCAGATGGTTTTCTCTCTTCTTGATTCCTGGCAGCGAGGAGTATTCCCGCACCTACAGCAGTTACATATCGCAAATGATGCTCTCAGTTTGGGCTTACTGGACACAATAGTGAGGATAACGTACGCCAACATGGTTTTGACCTGTACCGTTTTCATGTGTTGCTTTTGTATCTGCACGCTCGCCATGCAACGGGGGCAGTCGACGAGAAAGGACCTCCCGGCATATTGCCCGAAGACTCCAAGTAAGCGTCGTTGGCAAGTTTCCCCTGAAAGCGCAGCACCATCGCCACCTATGCACATCTGCGGCGCTGTTCGACCGTATACTACTTCTACTCCACTTGGCGAAATAAGCATGGGGCGCTATACCTATCAGACCGAACACACAATAGCAGATTCAGAAATAGACAGAAGCGTTTCTTTCTCTTTCACCTCCCCAACAGTCAATATTATCAACAATTTTGCTATACCTAAACCAAATATGACAACGCTTTCGCCTATTCTGGCCGCTGTTGCATCACAATCTCTTATCGCCCCTGTTACTTCTCATATCCTACCTGTTGACGTCCCACACCATCAGGAGTCGCTCGCTAATGGGGTTGAACATATTGACCCCAAGTTAGATGGAAACACGCAAGTAGTATCTGAGGATGGAAATGATAGCGACCAAGTCGATCACGCCCATTCCCCGGCCGTTACCAGCGATAGTGCCACATTTGAAACCCCTTCCTTGGACACACACTACGAGACCAGTCTAGAGACTACCAAAATCGATGATAACGCATTTATGGAAGTTCTCAAAGACGAAGCTGATTTTGGTTTTGATCTTTTTAGCTCAAGCCCCAAAGTTGTATCACATCCTAACGAAAAAACCAGTCCCGTTCTTCGTCATGTTGTTAACCACAACATCCTCGAATCATCACTTGCAGCCCCTTCTGCTCAGAGCATAGCCGGTGAGTTGATCGGATAATATACAGATCTTTCTAATCGTTATTATAGAAGCAGACACTTCTTCACCTAGTCCTGTCGCCCAGAAACCTCTGCTCGCCACGAACACTCAATGTGACGCCGCTAGTCTACCTGATTTTCCAGTAATTCCTCGTGAATTGCCTTTCGATTCCCTCAATATCACTACTCGTAGTCCACGTTTACTCAAGCGCAACCAGGTCAGATATAACAAGATATCAGCAACCGAAGTTTTGGAAGAAGATTCGAGAAGAACTGTCTGGGACACTGTTCGCGATACTGCTGGGCAGCCAGGTAGCCAAAAGTTAGTGGGCCTTCTCGTCAAGGAGGATCTTTTGTCTGGCTGTACGGCACATAGACAACTACGTCGTGTCATGTCGCGGAGCGCTCGTGATCTACGTATGGAAGAAGAGGGCAGTCGTCTGAGGGGCGTAAGTTCTTAAGAGGTCTGCACTTTGCCTAGGTAAGGCTTCATATTTATACAAGCTATATTTTCCACTATCGTTTTGTATTTCACGATTTGTCGATTTCCTGGTTTATCAACTACATGTTTTGTGAACAAGGACTATACAGCGTGTTTGACTGTAAGGCGGAGCAGCTCCGGAGGAAGTTTTTCGAAGGTGCCGTTCTCCACTTCTTCCACTGACCGATATATTTGTTTCTAAGCCGGTGGTCTAAGGTGTCTAAGCCATTCGATTCATGCACATATGCGAGTCCAACCTCCCTTGACTTTAACAAAGCGATTGTGACAGTATCGTTAACAACTCTTCCCCGCTAAAGTACGGGAGGAATAGACGTATCACAGAGGCGGCGCTATATTTGACCCAAAGTGTCTCTCGACTTCGTTCTGTACTTCAGCATCTCATATATTGGAACTAGACCATGTAGCGGGGCACCAGTGGTCGTCTTACAATACGAGGTGTTATGTTTTCGACTATCTATATCATTCTGTATTTCGCGAGTTGTTAATTGGAAACCAAGCGGTACAGCGCGTTCGAGTGTAAAGTAATCAAGCATCTAAAATATGCCTTCAGCGGCTGGGTAGTCTCTGCTATTGCATATACTCTCCCTTTATTGAAGATCAGCCACAGTGGGTATCAAGTCCACAATGTTAGTCACAAGCCCCTTCATTACCTCGGCCTTGTCCTTGCCGACGGTGAGAACTTCCTCATGAGACACCGTTGGGATCTCGGAAAGTTGAATTAGTTTTCCCGCTAGCTAAAAGGGGCAATAGTTTGAGCGCATATCAGGAGTAAGTGACAAACCAAAAAAAGAAAAGTACCTCTGCCTCAACTTCATCCTTGATACTTCGATACTTGTCCTGAATCACGACAAAATTCGTAACTAAGCTCATCACCATGACGTTCATCCCTTCTTCTCTAGCCACAAGGACCTCCGGAGCAGTGCTCATCCCTACCACGTCTGCGCCCGCGTTCCTGAGGAACCTGCCCTCTGCTGGTGTTTCGTATGTTGGGCCACCTACCCATGCGTACACACCTTCGGCTGTGGCGGTTGGAGGGAGCTTTAGCCGGTGAGCTGCGAGAAACGCGAGACGGCGGAGGGCGGGAGAATAGGCGTCTGAGAGAGCCAGGAAGCGAGGGTGGTCTGGGGAAGTCTGTGGGCCTAATAGAGGGTTCGTCCCAGTGAGGTTTGGGAGGGCAAGATGATCTTGCAGTACTACGACTAGAGAATAATGATGGGTTGATGTGGGTTTGACGTATGTTATTGCTTAAAGTTGAACGTACTGGTGCCTACTGGGATCGCTGGGTTAAGTGATCCAGCCGCATTCGTTACTGAAGGAGATTAGCTTAATCGACAGCCTGAT
>JABCKK010015860.1:0-28288 GCA_018221785.1 Calocybe gangraenosa
TGTTGTTGACATAGTTACTCCCCCAGAAGGGCAGCTCACACCATTCCATCTAAATGTTGCGCTATCTAGGGGGCGAGGACGAAAAAAACATTAGACTGCTGCGCGACTTTCAAGACCAGCTGTTTACAACACACCCTAGCAAGTATTTGAGGGTTGAAGATGAACGATTGCAGAGATTGGATAAGGAAACAGAAAAGTGGTGGAAGCGGATGCAAGAGAGTTAAAAGAAGTGAAAATATTTACTGAATATATGATTAATGCAATGACATCGTATAGAGTGACTGTGATGAAGGGTACGGTTGCACAGAATGTGGCATTGAACTCCGAAGGGGTGTGAAGTAAACAATGGTCAATTATGAGAACATCACAGCCACAATTATGCCGTTGGAGTGACCTTGTGGGACAAGGTAATCAATAATTCGACGGAAGGGCTGTTCAATATGCGACATATGCCACACAGAGCAAGGGAAACCCGGCGTACAAACCGAGCCAAAAGATTATGTTCCCGAGTAGCTTGTTTCGCTTGACGATTGGTATGCGACTGATGACAATCATAGGAATTTGTACGATCTAACATGATCCTCCAAAAGTCAGGTAATAAGCGGATGTAGAGAGAAAGTAACAAACCTGGAGAACGAAGAGGTAGAATCTGTCCGATGTTAAGCTCACTTTGCATGAACATAACCCATGGCACATGGGTAAGACATACCGAAATTTCTGCGTTACAATAACCATGACAAGTTCGTGTACTGAGGCGCTAAGTAAGAAGGTCAAGCACATAGCCCATGTTCGGGATAAGCCATAGCTGAGTATGGTTGCAGCGTAAACATGCTTCAGCAGAAACGCGTGCACCGGCTTGTTCCATTTGCGTGAAAATTCATCCCAAGACGTCGAATTCCACCTGAGTCACAGGTTGACATTGGGTATTTAATTAGTGAGAAGACACTTGGAATCACACGCTGTTATCCGTACTATGTATCAAAAAGTTTTTTTGATCAGTGATCTAATGGGTCAATAAGATGAAAACTAAGTCTGACCCAATCTTCATAAAACTGGCGATCTGCGAAACTAAGGCGTCGCCATTGATTAGTCGAGTAGATACGTATTCTGTCCAAGTAGTCATTGACTCACTATGAGAGCTCTGCGAATGCGTTACAGATACATTCTGTGGCTCAGGTCAATCTTCAAGCCGTAAGCATGTAAAGACAATGTGCTCTCACCGAATATGATGAAGAAAAGAAGTAGATATGCCATCATGAATGGCAGCGCAAGGTCAAGTAACGAACGAAAAACCGATTGCCCGGACTTAGGGGTGTAGGGTAGTATAAATGTTTCTGTCACCGTGTACAAAAGTGCAAAAGTGCCAAAGGTAGCCACCTGGATCAGAACATTAGATACAATCCAGACAAGTCAGGAATCAAGTGCTAGCCGTCTTCTCGAATACATATATTGGCCGGATTCTTTCAGTAGCATCAGCAGGAGGAGGGTATACAAGTTGTCACGATCATACCTGTCTGTTCTGGGGTACTCCAGCTCGTAAACTAGTGTAGGAATGAGCTGATACGCAGCAAAATTCTTGAACGTGATATTTTTGGGCCATGTTACAAAAGTAGGCCCAGAGCTAGTCAACTCACTCCGAAGGTCAGAGTAGTCTCCCGCCAATTCTGAGATTCGTGTATCAGGGTGGTCCACCAACGGGTGGGGTTCAAAAACGTTCTGAATTCGTATGTCCTCCGCCTTTGTGTCTGCTGGAACATCAGTGACTGTGATGTTCCCCTTTGTAGCCTCAGATATGGTATTAAGACGCTTGCGTAGGGCGCTCGCGGTCGCTGCATCAGTATATGATGTGCTCGAGCCCTCTGGGATATCTGGCGTGCCTGGCGTGATGCTGGGAGTGCTACTCGAGGAAGAATGACTCATTCCAGCAGCGCTGTCCAACTCCGCACGGTAGGCCTTGGCGTTTTTGATGGCTTCATCCCAGCCGCCAAGTGAACGGGTCAAATCGCGAAGTTCTTCATAACATTCCTCGCTTTGCACCGACACCCGTTGAAGATGTCCGTTGACAGATGCATAAGAGTGCATCTTCATGATCATTACCTAGGCCGCACGGATCACAATTTGCCTGTCATAGCTACTGCTAAACAACTTACGAGCGAATGTAAGGTGAAGAAGCCAGACTGAACCCAAGGCCATTCTCTATGAGTGAACGGGATTCATCAGTGATACCGATAGTAGATGTACGATGGGATCGTTCACCGATTGAATGTCCATGTTACTGCCGCAGCCAAGATTGACGTTTGGTATAGATGTTGAATGACCATACCCGTCCAATGATACCTGATCCACCGTTTTTTCAGGCAGATTGCAAACGGTACGCATAGGCTAGTGCTCATAACAAGGACTGCATCACTTATGGCCAGCGTCACCGCGTCTTGGGAGAATGTTGTTGCAAATGCAAGGTTGAGGGGACGTCCGCTGGATTCGATGCCACGTACGTATACCCTGACAGTAAATATGAAAAGCGAGATCCAGAACAACGAAAAAAATCCCTGACGAAATTATGTCACTAGGCTTGAAAGGCATATAGAGCACCACTCACCCTAAACTCATTTGTCCCTGATGACTCGTTTGTAATGTCAAAATGTGATTTCCGGGGTGTAAATGTGATCAGGGCTCTCAGTTTCTTCGAGGACTTGGAACGGTACGGTTGTGATACGTATAGCGTTCCCTTTGAAGTTTTAAAACCTCCGGTATTGGTGCGATCCGCAGGGGTGGTAAAAGGTGTCATTAGGGCTTGAGCGCGTTGAGCCATTACTTAGGCAGAGGCTGAATCAAGGCGTAGGGACCGATGTCCACAAAGCAAAGCAACTTATGATGAATCCCGTTATTCCGTCATAAAACACGTAAGCACACATGTTCGCAGCCTATGTTTTTTCGTTATATATATTCGAGAGCAACATATCATGTAAAAGTAGTAAGAAGTGTAGATATGCGCCCCCTTCAAAACACCATCTCATAGTTTGTTCAAGGTAGATGATCTGCGAGGACGTAGTAGTAATACAATTGTTCTGGCCGCGTAGTTTAGCATCAATGCACATGGTAATCAACAATGCAAGATGAGATAAATCACGGCAGTGGCTTTGGAAGTCATTGTTTTTGGATAAATGTATGTATACAGGGAATCATTAATGTGGCAAGAAGGTAGCCATAGGGTTGACCCAAATTTTTTGTAATTTTCGTGTTTTTTGTGTTAGGATATATATCACGTGCACTTCTATTCACCCATCCTTTCTCTGCATCTCTCAAGAATGTCGGCGCGAAAACTTTCAGCTCAGGTGGTCGAAATTCCACAGGATGCACAGCTTATGGAATTTGACAGATCAGATGGTGATACCGGACGATGGCCTGGGAACACCATCCAAGTCGTTGACGATGCGGGTGAAGTCAACTACATGCAGCCTTTGGGTATCGACAGCGCTCATGCTATTAGATGGAGGGTGGCTGTGGCGCAAGGAATTGCTGCTGCTACTAATATGTCTGGTTTGTTTGATCATCTATTCCCGCTTGTGCTTGTTGTTTCTAACTTAAGCGAACGCCTAGCCAACACTTCCTACGCTCTCAGGGATTGGCCTACAGGATATGCGTTGTTTGACCATCAAAAGGGACCTGTAGGCAACCCAAGACACGACTTATATCTCTTTGGTAGAGGTCATCTTTGTCTATGAAACTATGAGCTCAATCTGCTGCAGGTGCCCCATCGCGTCGTTATCGGTCCATCAATGAATTCATTCCCCACGCAATATGGCTGTATCAGGACATATCTATGAACCCGTCAAATTGCCTCTGCAAATATTGTCAAAAAAAACCCCAGAAAGAGGTTTCTGCCTCGTTCGTTCCTGGTATCCTCCGCACTGCTCACACACCAACCCCGTCGCATCCCAAACCGGCAAGATCCAGAGGCCTCCGTGAGACTGCACTCAAGTCTTCGCATGAAAAAGTATTCGCCGCGGTACAAAAGGTACCGCTTCCTGCACCACTCAAATCCGCTAACGTACACCATAAAGCTACAATGCTTGTGGATCGTAATTCAGATCTCAGAGCAGCTTCTTCAAAAACTTCCATGAAACTCAGGCGATTGTTTCGTACCGGGGAATTGTTATGGTGTTCCCTGGAACCTCCCATCAAAGGTCCTGATAACGTCGCCATCCAATTCTGGCCTGGGCTTGTTGACGAAGTACAACTCAAGACAACGCCCGTACCACACGAAAATGCGACCGCTACGTCTTTACCAGCAGACAATGAAGTGAATGGATCTAGCCTTGTCGAAGCCAATGAGGGTCAAGTGCTATGGGACATCCACCAACATACAAATTACCGAATGCAATTTCTCGCGGTCAATCATGCGTTTATCATCCCCGACAACAAGGTGCTTCCATATCAGGCTCATGTACCACCGGAGGAGCTCATCCTAGCCCTCAAAGCTTTCCCGTCTGAACGCCTCAATTTCGATCGAGAGGTTCTATCGCGGTTCAATCCATGCGCACAGGGTGAAAGCTCAATTTTTGATGATGCAGTAGCGCCGTTTGCTGTTGCTATGCAAATTGGTTCTACCCTCTCTGCTTATTGGTGTCTTACTGATGAATGGACTTTTGAGTACCGCAAGCCGCTCGTTCAAGCACCATCAACGCCGCCCCTTTCAAGCGCATTAACATCAGGCGCGACATCTTTATCTGCAGCCATCGCAGCTGCTACTACGCATAACTCAGTATCACCCAACCAGATTGTCACCGGTCCTTCATCGAGTACAGACTACTTCCCCTCTATATCCAGTGCCAACACCGAACTGACATCGACGGACACTCAGCACCCTTCGGCCCCGGTACCCGGGAAGGCTCCCGTCTCAACAGCTTTATCTGGCCTCTTGGTACAAACAAGGTTCCAGGGACTCTGGTGGGGTGCAGAGCGGATATGGGTAGATGAATTTGTGCGATTGAAGGTTACTCGGCGCTGTATCGCTCCAAATGGAGCGAAACACATCTTTCCACCTTCCGGCCCAGGCAACGCTGCGCGCCAGTTGTGGCTCGAATCACAAAAGGACATCTCAGATTTTGGCGCCGGACCGAGGGGAGTTTTCATGAAATTAGATGGATTGTTTATCGTCGATGCTACTCAATACGATGGTTCTACCCGAAAGGAGTGCAGAGCCAGTGGGATGTTATATGAACTAGCTGATATAGATTGGGAGGATTCCAATGCAGCCATAAATGATTCGCCATCCACCCTCTTTTCATCGCAATCGCAGCCTCCTACAGCGGGTGGGTCTGTGGTGCCTCTAACATTTGTGCCCGCTCCGTCACCCCTTCACCCCCACATTCTTCCAACTCCTAATCTCGTTAAATCCACGATCTCATCCCCAGTGGCCCAAGCACCGCCCCAGCCTACTCCATCACTTTCAAACTCACAACTATCCCAGCCTGTTGCACCACGTTATCATCTACCAGAGGCTCCAAAAGGTTTTACCTTCAGACCCATTCTTTCCGAAGGACATGAAGTCGTTATATCTTTGAGTCTCGTAAGCGGGCGGTACTATCCGGGAATTCTCTCCCATCCTCTCCTTGAACCTACCTTAAAACTTGCGCTCGGAAATGAAGCCCAGCTCTCGGACCACAGTGATATGTGGGCTTTAGAGGGCCTTAGTGCCGGTGTCCACAATTCGGTAGATCCTGTCCACTACAGAGCTTCGCGGAAGAAGATGGTCGAGGATGCAGATATAATCTCTTTCAGAGAGTTAGAGTTACACAAACAACACCAACTGAGCTCGACGGATGATAATATGGACGAGGATGTTGACCAGCTATATTTGATGGACGTCGATTAATGAAGGGGAAGGTTCTCTTGTGAACATTGAATCAGAACTTGGTATTTCGTTGCACGTATATAAATACAATATTTATAGTAGTTATAAGTCACTTGGCCATAATCATTGTACACACTCCCTTGTAATCAAATTACATTAACTCATCAATCAAAGTCCGACTTAACGTCCCTACACCAACTCCTTCGCGTGCTAGTACCATTCCCCTTGCTCCCCAAACGAGCGTAGTCCCTGCACACTACCGTTCGAGGAACCGTCGGCGTCTTGCCAACGCTTACCATTTTATACCCTTTCTAACGGTTTGTCCAGTGGGACTTCGGCGGTTCCTCCAGTTGCCTTCTAGTCCCTCAAGCTGTTATCTTGCACGGCGATTTCCATCGACACAATGTCTCGCAGCCCAGAATTGAAGTCTTCGTCACCAACGAACCTCCCACCATCACCATCAAATGTGAGCTTGAGCTCCGCTTCATCGTCCAAGGTGTCACTAGATCAAGAGGACGAAGGTATGCCCTTAGCTCCATATTGCTATGAAATTACACTGATGTAAGACAGAGAATGTCACTATTACGCGTCCTTTGTCAAAGAAAGCTGGGAAACAACGGAGCCAAGAGTGCGTCGCGTCCCCCCTTACCACTGCTATATTGGAATGACAAGGTTATACTTAGGGACTTGCGTCTGCTGGCAGTTTCAACACATATGACAGAGCTCTCTTATGCTATCTCAGACATCCAAACGCGTATTTTTGGTATCGGTGACAATTCGCTCGTTGTTGCCCCTTGACTAACAGACGTTTGACGTAGAAATACAAGAGTTACGACACAAATCCCAGTCACTTGGAGACACAACAAGTACTACCAATATTATCGATCAATCTCTAATGGGCCTTGATGAGAAGTTTGAAAGTGTCGAGAAGGGCATGAAATCGGTCAACGAGGCTCTTGGTCCTTTCCTCCAAACCGCATCGACACCCACTTTTCAACTTAACGGTGATCCGAACGAAAATGCCTTAATGCTCAGGAAACATGCAACCTTGCAAGCAGAATGGGAGACAGTACAGAGTGAGAGCGAGGTGCTGAGGGAGGAATTAAAGGAGGATAAATGGTTAACAGTATTTAGAACCGTCACAGACCAAGCGGATGGCATGATGTCTAGTTTAGAAAAAGCCGTCAATCGATGTCAGGTGGGTCTCTCATCAAGCACACCTCCTTCCATTTCTCACATCTCATAACGCCCAGGAATTCATTTGGCAAGTTCACCGGCGTGGCGGAGATGATCCACGCCATTCGCAAACCTCGCTGTCAGCTTCTCAACGCATCGATAAACCTCAGACCCTGACCTTAGAAGTATGCAACTCGCTTCTCGATTCGTTTGAGGCGAAGAAAAAGTAGGCCACTTTATTGATAATGCTTGTCATAGAAGTTAATGCGGTCAATAGACATTATATGCCAGCGACCTCCAAGGTCTTGTCAATCATCGATAAAGGAGTCCGCGACCGCGTTACGAAGAATGGAGAAACTCTACGAAGACATGCAGAGTCTGCACAACGATGGAAAACACTACGTGAACGGATATCTAGGACGGACCTAGACATGGCAAATGTGCGCAAACTGCTCTTGGGAGGAGAGGGAACTCCAAGCGAAAACGGGTCAAGTACGTCTGGTGCTTCTATGAAGAATGGGTATCTTGCCACGCCACTGAGCGGTTCACGCTCGTCAAGAGCGCCCAGTACTTCCAGCACGCTCTCGAGATCTATTTCGCCTTTTCGTAGACTTGCTCGTAAGATTACGGGCACAAATCATGCACAACCCGTCACTCCGCTCACTGCTAACAGCCGCACTCCGTCTTCTGAGCCCGTTCAAAGCATTCGTCGTCAGAAGACTTCCCTATTTTCTTCACTTCGTGGGAACCAGCCACCAACACCTATTACACCTGATCGCCCAGGGCATAAATACAGCCAAAGTTTTACACCAGACTCATCTCCTCAATCGGTGAAGGCTGTTGATAACTTCACGATTAAAAGTCGACCTGGTCTTGGTAATAAACAGCGATGGAATGGTTCTACAAGAGTTGAACCGGAGGACCGGTCAACAACAATCAAAGGTACACCTCCCAAACGACCGCCCTCCGTAAACGGGATGTTCTCTAGCTCTGGCAATATCCCGCCGGTTCCGCCTCTCGGCAACCCTCGTAGGAGTCTTTCGCGGGCTTCGATGGCCTCCTCTCGTCCTTGGTCACCTGTGACCTCGTCAATATCTACTACACAATCCTCCCAGTTTCCCATATTCAGGCCTCCCTCACGTGCCCATACACCCTCTGGTCGTTGCATTACCCCTGGGCTAGGCACGACCCCTCGCTCACGACCCAAGACCCCGAGCCACATACCTATGCCCTCGAAAAACCCCCAGACCACACCCGGTCAATCAGACAACAGTGCGGATGATGATAGCCCTCATGCGAAACGAACTATCTCCCCATCTATGAGCGTCACCTCATCAGGATTTGGCCACCCTCCACGTCCCCCTAGCCGTTCCATGATCCCAATTCCGAACTTACATTTTTCTTCTCCGTCACGACCGTCGTCGTCAATGTCAGACTATTCGCACATAGATGCATTCCGTAGCTACGCAGCGCGAGCTCAGACGCCCGAGCATACACTTAGGGCCCGGGTACAACAGGTACCCTTCTTTCATGGTTCGAGCGGGCGATCAACAACCCGCCCTTCTTTGGCTACAAATAAACTTCCGCCATCAAGTTTCAGGGACAGTCCCGCCAGCCGGACACCTTCTAGACCTGGGTCTCGCGCTGGTGCCTATACACCTACGATGGACAACCTACCAATGCACGAATACACCCCTGGAAATCTCAAAGACCCACTTGATGTCGAAGTGGCGGCGATCGTCAACTCAATCGCACATGGTCTGCTTGTTGAACGGATTGATCCGCCTTTGAAGAAAGTACCGAAAGATGGTGAAGAAATCAAGGCTCAGTACGCTTTCTCAAACAGCCTGAGCCGGAAAGTGGTCACCTGCCGGTTAACAACACTTACTCGCTCCGGTAAGGGTCTAATTAGTATGCCAACAAAGAAGGTGATGTGCCGTGTCGGAGGGGGTATGTCACCGTTTACCTAAACAGTCAACATTCATGAACTGACAAGATGCAACCTAAAAAAAGGTTGGCAGGACCTGAGCCATTACATTCTGAATCGCCAGGCTGGAATGTGAGAGCGCGTACGTTGGGATGTTTGTCGCCTTGTATGAATATAGTCGTTGTTACTTAGCCATTCACCACACTACCACGACCCTTCACTTATAAGTATTGTCTCTTGATATGGAATAATAGCATGGATTCACTGATGGAGAAAGCATAATCGTTATCAATGATACTCGGATCGATAATTACATGGTTAATTAAGTATGTATGTTTAGAACGCCTCCTTAGCTCCATTCTCAGTGACCCGCCTGCCAAGGTCCCCGGAAGGCTGTGTATTGGCTGACTCTATGCTTCTATATTGTTGGACACCCACGGGTTGACATGTGTATACCCGCCACCCGGTTGAATCGTACCTCATTGTTAGACCTATAAAAGGGACGTCGGTAGCGCTAGCTTCTGGCTCCTCCCCAACCAACCATGGCACAAATCTCTGAAAGCAATAGCCATGACCATTCTCCAGCCAAATCAGTGAAGCAGTTTCCCGCCAAACTGGGCAAGAAAATCAGACACCAGTTCCATCGCCTAACATCCTCTCACCACGTGACATCGCATTCCCACCACCACCTGTTTGAGGCTCTCCCCATTGTCACTTCCATCTCCGTATCCCCCTTACTCCATCCCGACCATCCCACTCGTCGAGCCAGCTTCCCTACTCGTAAAGCCTCATTCAGAAGTACATCTAGCAGTAGCAGCAGCAGTAGCGACAGCAGTAGACACAAAAGCTCAAGACGACCAGAATCTGAATCGACTGATAGGACAAGCACACAGGAATCACTTTCGAACACTGATCAGCTTTCCAAGACTTTCGACTTATCTCCAGACGCCAAAGAATATATCATTATGCCTACATCTCCTATCAAGGATACCCCAGACTACCAGGACGCCGCCCAGGACGCCCCTACAATGCGCTCAGTAGTAGACTTGACTCACGACGGAGGTCGTCTGCCAGTAACAGAACAAACCTCTACCAATCCTCTTGTCCCAGATCCTTTCTTTCTAGACGACGAGGCATCATCCGAGGAAGAACAAAGCCCATCTCCTGTGAGTGAATCACAGCCGACCACTACCCCCCCAGATGAATCCCTCTCGCACTCCACCCCACCCCCTCCCGAGCCTCCTACGCCAATTTCAACTGGCTTGCCATCCCCTAACCTTAACAAAGATGTCCCGCCGCCTCCTTCAGAAACTATCAGTGATGAAAGCGAAGCACCCGATTTGTATCTTCCTGGTCTCCTCATGCCCACTTTGTTCCTTCCCATACCAAACGTACGCAGATGCTTTTCCTCCAGCCAATTAACATGGTGGCTTTCCAGATCAATAATGTATCATACCTGTAATAGACCGATCCATTAAGTACGCTCCTCACCAAATATATTTATCCTCCTGAGAAACGACCCATTCGCGACGTTACTGGTGACTGGCAAAGAAGTGATTTCCACACTTTGGTGGTGCGTTCATCCTTAAGAAGTCTTCTGTGTGGCGATAGAGTTAGTGATGGAGGCATCCCCGAACAGATGTCGAACAGCTGGCGAGCGCTGGCTAAGATGGCTCGAGATAAGCTGGTAGCGACTAATCCAGAAGATGTGACAACTATTCTCAATGTAAGTCTTCCAGACCTACTCCAGCTTCATCAAGGCTATATTACCGTATATATCACTAGCTGTGGTATCTTCGTCTGGCTTGCTTAGCCCGCCTCCGCCTATTCAATCAGACATCTACGGAGTGCACAAACCTCTTCGTCGTCCTGAATGCCATAGAACCGATCGAAGCACGTACTTGGGTGTTCGACCGTATCCTTCCCTTCGAGCTCGAAGTCATCGAGGCACGTATAAAATATTGGGCCGGAGATCATATGGGTCACCTCGACGCCCTTAACGCCTTGCTCCGCAAATGTCGTACCAAAGCGCGTGCGGAAAAGGCGGATTCCACAACTGTGGCAATGTGGAAGGAGCGTGGCGCTCGCATATGTCTTATCTTGGCATCACAGCTTGTGGAGATGAAGGTAAATGGATACATCTCTCTCTCCCTCTCTTTGCGTGTGTGTTCGATGGACGAACTAGGTTATTGACGAACTATACACAGGATTTCAGAGCTGCAACGAAGTTACTCGAGCCGCTATGTGTGCAAGGAGAAACCTCAACAGCTGCGCTTCGCTCTTCTGTTGGCCGTATCTACCTTCAAAGTGGTGTGATTCGTGCAGCCAGGAACCAATTTCAGGTCGTTGAGGCAGACCCGGCAGCAAGCAAAGAGCTGAAAGATATGAACGCTGGCCTGCTTGCATGTGCAGAAGGAGACTGGACCCGCGCAAGCAGCCTCCTCGAAGCAGTCATTGCTCAGGACGCCGGAAATTTTGTGGTATGATATGCTGGCGACCCGGTTTTGACAAAGGGCTGATTGACGTTTAGGCTGTCAACAACTTGGCTGTTACTCTGTTGAGCCAAGGGAAACTTAAACATGTCAGATACTTTTAGCGTCAATGGAGATGTTTTGCTCATGTAACAATTAGGGTATCGAGGTTCTAGAGACAGCGCTGAGGGCTTCCCCATCCAGTGTCGTTGTTGCTGAACCGTTCCTATTCAACCTTTGTATGTCCCCCGAGTTTGCATTGCGAGACACGAGCTAATAGGTCAAACTACAGCGACGCTTTACGAGCTGCGATCTGCCACCGCAGCTGATAACAAAAGAAACCTGCTGATGGAGGTAGCCAAATGGAGTGGCGATGGCCTCCGTACGAATTGTTTGAAGATGCCTACGACCTAGAAACCTATTGAATAGACAACTACTTATCATTCCTTTCAACCGTGACAGCTTGCTGAGGCCAACGTTCTCCTCCATAATTTTCACATACGCAAGGCAATGTCCGTCCATGTGATATTAATTAAACGTTTGATGGTATAGGGTAACTCCAACATAAATACAACTACCCTTTTCAATAAACGTAAGGAATGAATTTCCACCTAACGATCGAACAATATCGCTCCCAATCCTTACCATACTTGACAGAGCATCTGGTGTTAGTTTGACAAGATCAGTTGAATGCAGGCTAGGGCAAGGCCAATTATAGTCCGTACCGTTCAAAATCGCGAGAACAACGATGAATGAGAACAACGATGAAGAAGACGGAGTAGAAGTAGGGAATGATCGATGTCGTTCCGACTATTGCACCCCACATAAAGCTCATTGTCCAGTCTGCGACGTAGTTCTGGAGAAGTGTAAATAGCTGTGTAGAATAACGGGGGGTGGCTTACAGGTTTGCGGCTATATGCCCACCAACCACTTGTCAGGAGGCGATTGCTAGTAATGTTTTGAGTCATATGTTCCCCCAGCACTTAAGACTTGATAAAGAACGCCCATACCCATGTGCAGTCTGAATGAAAGTGGGATTCTCTACTGTGTTCCAAGGGAGTTGAGGGAATGTGTTGCGAAATTCTGTTATGCCTTGTGTTTGCATCTTGAATCTACTCTTTTGAGCCATGGCAGTATCCCAGCTGTGTAATTCGCAGCGTTAGCAACAGCGCTGGAAAGTGTAAAAATCTCGACTGACATATAATATGCGGTTAGAAGAACCGAATACATGATGACATATGTGGTCGTGGAGAAACGATAGGTCTCGGGATCATGGGAGGCCATATACACGACAGAGTAGGCGTATGACTGGGAACGATTAGAAAGATATAGAAACGTCAAAGAGGCCACATACGAATGGAACTCCTGCAAGATTCCAAAATATCACAAGGAAGCCCCATCTGAAGAGTTCAAATAAGTAAGGAGCCGAGGTGTCTAGAGGAAACACTCGACTTTTCATGGTACATGTCCCAGGTCTGAGGAATACACTCTTCACCTTTTCCACTACGGGGGTCTATGAGTGCACGCCAAACGCTGGTCTCAGATACGTACCATGCATTGAGATAAAGACCAGTAGCCAGAATCATGAAGGCCATATTCTGCAAGTAAACATATTACTATTATAAAAATTTTAACGAAGAACCATAATGTTGACGCTCACCGGTGTAACGTAACCATATTGCTCGTATTGCTTGCAACCTCCGGAAACGGCGAGGAAGAAAACAATAACCCAGGGGATACGAACTTCTCCCCACATTTTGAGGTCCACGTTGCCGATCCGGGGATTGAGGCAAGCTCCCATGAAATAATCGTAAAAGAAATTTCCCGATGTTCTAATCTGGGTGTTGGTTATAACAGCATACAAGTACGTCCCCAGAGCGACCGCAAAACCATAAATCATAGCTACAGACATCAGGTGCCCATAGTTATCGATGATTTCGGTGAGGCGGAAGATGCCAGTGTAGTGAAGCCCTGCTGCAGTGGCCAGAGTCACATACAGCGAATTGAGAGCATTACAGTTGTACATGAGCGTTTTATAGTTAAGCGAAGGGACGGGGAGTCCTTCTTGTTGGTATCCGGGCAAGACCTGTGCAAGAAAGAGCTGGAAGAGAACATTTCCAGTGTAGACTTTCCACGCGTAGAGATTAGGGCTCGCATCCTGACGTTGACGTTTCAGTAACAGTTGGTGTAGATTAAAAACCTACATGATTCACCTTTTTTAAGTGACCCCACATTGTTGAGAGGAACGGCTTGATTCCCTCATGCGAAGTGGGATAGAACAGCTTTCCGTCATAAAACCATAGGCAGATCCATAGATAATACATAAGGACGGGGAAGAATGTCATGATTCCGATGCAACCTAGTGGTCCACCAAACTCATAGCTAATGTAGTATGTATCAGTTGACGCGACTTTATAGGTGGCAGATGAACGAACGTCTCATGCGTATCCAAACGCTGGTCAATTTCCCGGCCTTTGTCTGTAACGGCAATTTTGGTCGCATTCTCTGTTGCATTGGCTCTGTGTCGCAAGCCTCCTTTGGCAGAGTCGTCTGCAACCATAGTTGAACCTGAAAAATCTGGTTATGATCGAACGATACTTTTATGAAT
The DNA here is from genome assembly GCA_018221785.1 of Calocybe gangraenosa. Classification (NCBI taxonomy): domain Eukaryota; kingdom Fungi; phylum Basidiomycota; class Agaricomycetes; order Agaricales; family Lyophyllaceae; genus Calocybe; species Calocybe gangraenosa. The sequence continues at coordinate 14,040 of JABCKK010015860.1, forward strand.
TCATTATATAATTCTAGCCACCGTGGGATAAAGTAGGATCGGAGTCTGAATCGGGTTTGGAGCAGAATAATCACCCGTGGCCGTGACCACTGTCTCTTTGCTTCTCATCTGTTCTTTTTTTTCTTTTTCCTTTGGCTCAATAGATTTAGCATTCTTACTTGTCATTTGATAAATATGGCATCGTCTGTTTTTTACAAGTTTAACTCTAGAAAGGACGAATCCCGAGTGACATTCGATGGCACTGGTATTTCTGTGTTCGACCTCAAACGCGAAATAATCCTAGCCAATAATATGGGTAAGGCAAATGACTTTGACTTGGTAATTCTTGACCCAACCTCAAAGCAAGGTATGTCCTAATGCCTTGCATCAGAATAACCTGCTTAAAGTACCATCGGTTTTAGAGTTCAGAGATGACTCGCAGGTTATACCACGTTCCTCATCAGTTGTTGTCAAAAGGGTTCCTGCTGCACGACCCGGCAAGGGTAAAGCTTCAATGTACATTGCAGGAATGGGCAACCCAACTTCTGATTCTATGAACAAGCCAATGGCTTCACCCAATGGCCCCAATACATGGCATAAAGGGGCAATGTCAAAACGGTTCGATGGCAAGGAAGAATCTACACTGTCAGCAACAAAACCTCTTCTAGTACGTCTCTTGGTTAGCTAGCATATTTATCTCTTCATGCTGTATCAGTCCGGCCCCGCCTCCACAATCAAAACTTCAGTTGCAGACGAGGACGAGCAGGCTGCAGTAGCTGCTATGTTCCAAGCCCAGACGGCCAACTGGGAGGAAACCCAAGAAAAGATGTCACAGTCGGTGTCACCCAATGCGGGATTTTGTCAACGTAGTAGACTGAATCTAATGAACATCCATTCGTTTTTTCCCTTCTATATTCGTATTCGCGCAGAGCCCAGCGTATATATTCAAATCCTCGCGGTACTGGATTTGCACGTGGTGGCAAGCCTCATGTAGCACACATAGCACATCAACAGGCAGATCGCCCCTTACCCCCCAGTTATGTGTGTTATCGTTGTGGCCAGAAAGGTCCGCCTGCCCCCCCGGTTTTTGTTATAAATATATCCTCATCTCCACAAAGGTCATTGGATACAAGATTGTCCAACGAATAATGACCGTGAATTTGATAACAGGCCTCGTATCAAGCGAACAACAGGTATCCCTCGAAGCATGCTCAAGGCGGTAACGAACCCAAATAGTGCAGAGCTTGGTCAAGGTGTCATGGTTACACCTGAAGGTGGCTACGTCGTTGCACAACCTGATCTGTAAGTCTTCTTTCTGCTTTCAAGCCCTACCGATACCAAAAATGATCTAGTGCATCTTGGCAAAAACAAGTCTCACGCGTCAAAGCCCTATCAGCTGCTGACGTCCGCGAGCGAACACCTACAGACTCTTCACTGACCTGCCCGATTGACAACAAGCTGTTTCGAGATGCTGTCAAAACTCCATGTTGTGGTACGCTATATTGCGAAGAATGCATCCAGACACATTTACTTGAACGAGACTTTATCTGTCCAAATTGTGCAAAGAAAGTTGCATCCTTGGATAAGCTTACTGTGGATAAGGCAGCACGCACAAAAGTTCTAGAATATATCGAAAAGGCTATCGATGACAGCAAGAAGGAAAGCGAAGAGGATTCTACAGCCAAGGAAGGACCCACAGATGCGCCAAATGTAATTGAAACATGCCCCCTCTCTACAAAATTGGGCTAATATAGAATGGTGTGAATAGTCAAATCAGGAACAACAAGACCTCTATTCTGACCAACAACCTGGCCTCAACATGGACATGTCACAAATGGTTGTGGACAGTATTCCGCCACTTCAAGCTCAGATACAACAAATATCCTTAATGTTGCAGAAGCCTTCACTTCCGAATCATGTTCGCATTGCAACCGAGATGCAACATCAGCAGTTACAAATACAGCTCCAGCAAGCGCAGGCTGTTGCCGCGGCATTGGCAACCTTCCAACAGCAGCAGCAACAACAACAGCAACTACAGAACGCAGGTGGCGGTATAGGATATGGGATACAAGGTTATCAGCAGCAGGGCTCATGGAATCAACAATACCAAAACCAACAGTTTACAGGGCAGGATTCTGCATATCAGCGGCTACCTGTCAATAACCGACGCAGGAATCTCAAGCGGGATCGTCCGTCAGATTTCCTGGAAGTTGGTGGGGAGAGTGATAAGATGCCTCGTTACTGGGAGTAGATAATAAATCCCTCTTGTTGGTTCTCACTTTCTTCAGACCTGTCACGATGTCGCCGCCTAACGATATGTGCATCATTAACTTCTTTCAGGTCATGCAATAAACATCACCACTCATAACTCAGTACTTACATACGTACTCGGCAGTGCCTCCATGTGTTGTACATCAAACATACATAATAGATCATCTTTTTTATAAACTAAATTGAGTTGGGATCATAATCTAAGCAGTTGGAATGTTAGGTAGAGTCCCTCCAGCACCTACTCTCTTCAACAACATCTGTTGATAGCTTTCCCATGATGATATCAACTACAGGGTGGATGAGCAGCTTTTCACGTCTCCTATGCAGGCGACAAAAAATTCACCTCTTTCTGCTTCGATATCATGCCCTCCAAAAATGCATGTAAAGAGTCTTTGAAATCATCAATACGCTCCTGTTCGAAGCGTGCAACCTCAGATTTGATCAATTTTGAGACATGATCAAACTCGTGCTTGGCGTCTAAAGCGCGCCGCTCAGCCTGAGTTATCAATGTCATTACGGACTAGAGTTCTTGTGAAAGTCTAAACCCACCTCGGCAATTTGACTGAGAGAGTATCCCAGTCTCTCTGCAGGTATTCGACCTTGCGCCCGGTTCTTCTCATGTGTCTGTTTAGTACGAAGTAGATCGCTGTCAGCAGATTTCCAGGCATGATATGTGCGGATACGGGAGCTGAAGGCAAGCTGTACCGGGCACCTTGAGTAGATGCAAGTGCCGCGTGAAACCTGAATACACTCACTCGAACAGAATTGATGAGTCTGGCGTATTCATCAACTGTGACACATTATATATAGCGTAAGATTCGAGGGTCGAAGCAAAGAGCGGATCCAACCTACCAGTACCCATCAGTGTTACTATATCCTGTTCAGATTGTGCATTCTGGAGATCTTGGGCTTTCTTTTCCACATCTGCAAGGCCCGCTAATGAATGAGATAGCTGTTTTCCTACATCGGACGCAGACAAATCGGTCACTGTCTGTGCAAACTCCCCCGTTGCCACCGCAAGCTCTTGAAACAATGTAACGCGTAAATTAATTAATTCTGATTCATGAAGCGTAGGAAGATACCAGAACGCTGCCGGGCAACGGCTTCAATTGCTTTCACCAACCCGCGAAGTTGTGACTCCAGGCTATCAAGGTAAGTTTTCCGTTTTTCGAACCACTGCAACTAGGATTGTAGTTGCACAAAGGCTTGGATAAAATCTCTCACCTCGTCTGTTTCATGGAATCTGGGACCAGTAATGGTTTGCCCTATCGAGGCCAGAACACCACCACGTTCATGAGCAATTTCCGCCTTCCGGTGCTTGATCTAGAGAAACATTAGATTTAGAGTCCTTTAAAAACATGAGGAGAAACACGTGCATCGAGAGCAAAAGTATCACTCTCCAGAAACAGTTTGAGGTCAGCATCCTTGCCCAACACAGGATGGTTCGCTATTTTCTGTATACATTTTTCAAGGGCAAACCTACGCTGACGAACGAACTGATCATCGAAGCGTCCAAATGGATTCTTCTCAGGCACAGGAGGAACCACGACCCCAGGATTATTAGATGAAAGCGTTTCATAAAGCCAAAGAAAATCCGAATACCGTCGCAAAACGGAAAATGCAGACTTTTGGAACAAAGGTGATGTTGTCTTTTAAGGTATAAGCAGAAGTAAAACGAGAATGAACGGAATTGGCCTACTCGTGTATGGACTGTGTACATCGTGTAACCGCGAAGAGGATCACCAACCTTCTGGGGATCGTCAACGGAAATCACGAATACAGGCTGTAACCCAGAGTCATCCCTCCTGAAAGCTAGGCCATCGGAAGTCTTAAAAAGGAGGGAATTCGCCCTATTAGTTGAGCCAAATCACAAGCATACAAAGGACGGGTCACCGACAAGCTTGTCCTGACCAGCAACGGGCGTCTTGATAGTCCGACCTATCGGTTTGTCATCGTCACTGTCGTCGTCCTCCGTGGCAGCGCTCCCCCATGGTGCTTGTTCAGCCTGTTCGGTTTGCCACCCCCCACCAAGAGCGTCCGTCGGAAATGAGAGGCCAGCCATGGGCCGGTCAACAGCTGCTTGAATGTTTGCACGTTCCAAAGGTGATACGAACTCATTAGAAGATCTCGAGGTCGGCGCAGACACAGATGGAGATTTTATGTTGGAGCTGGGAGGTTCCTTCACCGATGTCACCAGTGGTGAACGCAATCCAGGGGGTGATTCTTTGGATATAGGACTAGATGAGCGACTAGACTCAGGAGGTGGTGGGAGCGGTTGTATGTCCTCAAGATCTGTCGGTCTGATGGTCGCCGTTTCTGAAAAGGTAGCCGGTATGCTTTCTCTGAAGCCTGGCGATTGAGACTTGAGCGGTGGCCCACCATCATCATGGTCATCTTCAGGAAGCTCAAGTGGCGGCTTTGTGACCTCGCTTATTGGGCTCTGGCTAGGAGAGACTTGAGCTGGCCCAGGATTGTCTGCTGTAGTCGTATACGAATCCTCGATGCCCGAATTGTATGCATCACTTGAATTATTTGCGAATGGCGTAGTCCATGGGTCAGGAGAATTAGACCTGGCAAAAGGATCAGCAAAAGGATTATCCTCAAGTACGTTTCGGGAGGGTGCCAGTAGATCGTCAAAGCCGTCCATGCTGTCAAGCCTGAGGGGGTGAACTATTTACATACAATGAAAGTCACTTGATTTGCAGTTGATATCCCCATTATACAAGCACATGTCTATTGATCAGTTTTATTTACTTACTTACTAGATATACATAGCAATCCTTGGAGAACAGCAAAGGTGATATGAAATGCAATTATCGATAGTGACCAAAAAATAATCAGGACATCAACTTGTCTCCCCATACCAGTCTATGTCTATGAGCTCGATATGCCCCCATTATGCCCAACCAGAATAGATACGCGCAAATAACAAATGAAAAAGCAAAAAGCACACGCATGAATGCTTTCCATCTCCATGAAACGGGACTGGATTTAGTGAAGATCACACGTCGCCATCTTTCATAGAATTCGGTATTCAACCATCTGAGTTCAGCAACTAGTGTTCGTGCCTTTGGGACAACAAGCGTAAGCGCTAGATCTAGAGTAGCACAAGGGATCAACGGATATACCTTTGCCCGACCAGAGTCGTAAACGGCGCGAACCTCCGCTAGCTGAGACTGTATGGTCGGCAGGGTATCAGCGAGATCAGATAGAACTTTGAAGGATTCATCAAGTTCGCTGTTGATGTGAGGTACTTGTGTCTGGCATGCACGTTCGGCCCGTCTCGTGTTTCGCTACGAAGGCTTTGATCAAAAACGAGAGATCAATGAGAAAAAATTGAAGGACGCCAACCTGGAGGCCACTGTAAGATTCTTGCACGAGACTATCAATTGCGCGAAAGTTACTGAGACCTTCAGATAGTCGAACCTGGAGGTGACACTTATTATTCTCTTCACGATCAAGATTATTAAATAATCCAAATCACCTCTAGTTCCTTCATATGATGTTCGTATTGCATAGCCTTCTTAGATGCTCTATTCAAGGCTTCTTCCATATCACTTGGTAAAAGTTAGCACAGCGATTCAAAGACAGGGCAAGCTTTGAGTAATTGACTGACTGAGTAGAGACACATGCAGGACATTGCCCCCGCCATCCTCGCGTTTTCTTGCTCTCCCAGTTTTGAGAAGAGCTAGTTGAGGCCATTGGGGTGATGGTGAAGAAGGAACTGACTGACAATATAAGTAAGATGGGGAGAAGCCTCGTGTCCTTGTTCTGATCGAATTCACGTGTTTTCGGCCGATCATTTGCCTCCTTTAATTGCCAATTTGCCTTGTATTCGTCCCTGGCTCACGTAGCGCAGGTGCGCTTGTAGGTAAGTATAGTTAACCAAGTGTAAATTGCATCACATACTCTTATCAAATCAGAAAGATCTCGAGGTCCCAGGTCTACAAAAACTATCAAATGGGAGGTCCAAGTCACACGGCCCATCGTCCAAGCCTGGATCATATCATGGGATGTACAAACAAACCACGGCTCTTCTCTACTTTGGCCATTATATTGAACTCTTGTGTGTAGTCTGGCCATGTGAGTCGGCACATAAACCATTGCCCATTTATGTTGACCTTTCATAACCTATCTGTGTCAGCCGAATCATATGAATAGTTTAGGAAGCCTGTTGAACTATCCTGAACGGCTTACGCTGAGAATGACGGAATTTACGTTCAACCTGTTAGCTTATCAGTCCGCACCGCTTTCCCGGAAAACCCAACCCTGGCGTCAAGGGTCGGGCATTTGAAGCTCATCCGGGGCAATAGGAACTCTCGGAACCATAACGAACGTAGTAAAGAGGCCTTCACGCATTAGCTCATCGGATAAATATCTGAATTTATCCTCACTTTTCAACTTGCTTCCTATTGCACGACCATACGGTGAACCAAAGTAGAAATACCTGTCTTGTCCTTTACTGGAAGGATGAACCCCCGTGTGTGCGGTACTCATGACATTCCGCCATGTGTTTCAGCGAACGCATTGATTTTGGTCCATGTAGCCTCTACTATTGAAAGCATGGCGCCGCATCATGCTTTGAAGGTCAGTCTACATTTTATCAAGTATTGCGGTCATGTTTATGTGCTGTTTTTCTCCATTAGACCTGCAACTCATGGTTCACACCATGCCGAGCCCGACTAAAGTTTCCAACCTCAGCTACTTGTAAAATGAAAAACTTTTATGGTGATATTAGGATAACGATTAAGCATGGCCCATCTGCCTCCAAAATGTCACCTGTCGCAATCTACAAGCGGGACGCGCATGGTTGCGAAACTTTGTTCAGTGTAGAGCACTATAAAAACCTCGCATATTGGTTGCGAAAGGAACCAGCGAGCACTCCTCGAAGCCTTGGAATCTACTCGTCATGGTTTTCTTCGTCTCTTGGCTATCTCTCATCGCGTCTGCTTTGATTTGCGCCAGATACGTCACTTCGGTGGCTATCAATGGTACACAATTCGACGGCCTTGATAATCAGGCCCGAGATATCGTGGCTCGTGCAACTCCAGCAGCGCCGCATTGGGTGGTTTATCAAGACGCATGGGATGGGACTAACGGACCGCCCGCTGTCTCTAATTTAAAGGTATGCAAATACATATCACGCCATACTAAGTTACCCACCGGTGATACGTTCAACGTTCAAGGGTTACAATGTCTAGTAAGTTTGTCAAGTTGCTGTGCACTCTTTCCTCCTTAACCACTCTATTTGCAGTTCCCTTTCATTTTTACTTTTAGCAGGCGCGTGGGATCAGGTGAGTCGCATTCCTTACAATTAACGGCCTCCAACTCACTAACCACACCAGGCTTACACATGGACGACCCTTACGGATGCCCAGAGGGCGACCATCAAATCCCAATATGCAGCTGCTGGGATCAAACTTATCGTATCGTGTTTCGGTGCTACGGATGTCCCGACCACCGTTGGTGCTGATCCGGTGGGAACTGCAAATACTTTTGCAGCCTGGGTCAAGAAATATAGTCTTGATGGCATCGATGTCGACTATGAGGTTTGGCTTCTATCTCGAAAAATAAAACCAATCACGAATAACTGATACTCAAATTTACCAGGATTTTGGTGCTTTTGAGACCGGCAAAGCTGAGGTAGTTAGCCCTTGCGTGTTTCGCTACCGTAACTGACGGGTGTCGGATTATCAGGCGTGGCTCTCGTCGTTTACCAAACAGCTTCGGGCACAACTGCCCCAAGGATCATATATAATATCCCATGCTCGTACGTGAATGCCTCAATCAACATGATTCACATCACTCAACATCGACAATCCAATAGCTGTCGCACCATGGTGCGTACCCCGAACACATGCCTTTGTTACCACTAATAAATCTCATATTATCAGGTTCACTCCTAACAGGTGGCCCGGGGGCGGATACCTCAAAGTCCATTCCTCGGTCGGGAGTTCCATCGACTGGTACAACATTCAGTTTTATAACCGTACGTCATGTATAGATTATCAATCACATCTTCATGAATCTTGTTCTAGAGGGAGCATCCGAATACACGACCTGCGCTGGCCTCCTCACTACTTCTTCAAGCACCTGGCCTCAGTCTGCCGTCTTCCAAATTTCAGCGAGTGGTGTTCCCCTTTCCAAGATCGTGATCGGGAAACCGGCAAGTGCTAGTGATGCCAGCAATGGCTTTATGTCGACATCGACACTTGCCAGTTGCCTACAACAGGCCAAGAGCAAGGGTTGGAGTGAGTCAAGATTTCTTACAATACGGGCGGCTTGCTGATTGGGCTACTTAGATGGTGGAGCAATGGTTTGGCAGGTAAATCTAACTTATCTATCGAATTATGTTCCTATTCTGACTGCTTGAATTGAATCCAGTATCCGAGAGCTTCTGCTTCCTGGATTCAAAGTGTTCGTTCACTTTCATGGCCCGTTTGACCTGCTGCTCTATTATCTTTTGGTGGATCTCATTTCGGAAGTTTATGGTGTCAAGAAATGTGAAATGCGAAAACTGTACTTGTATTATTTAAGATAACATGGAAGGAATATTTGGAGATTCAGGAAGCGCCGCGCATTCACGTCCACGTGAGCTCCAGGCTGCACCCGAAAAAAAGTATGCAGAATATCCGGCCCGGATTGATTTAATTTTCAACTGTATGAATTTTTTTTCGAGTAACGGAAGGCTCGATAACTACGCATATGCTTTCAACATCAAAATCTATTCGACTTGCGGGCAAGGAAAAAAAGAGGACTACTTGCCAAGAGTTCCGTGTCAAAGTTCTTAAAAAGACAAAAAAGGTCCCATGGGCTGATGTGAGCGAAAGCGAGGAAAAGAGGTTCCTTTCCAATGGCCACCAAGTTCATCAGGAAACTCGTCGCAAACACAAGAAGGCGCGCCATAATCTGGGCACTGCGAACGAGCCGAGTAGTCCGGGACCCAGTAGCACTGGAAATACTGCTACCTTACAAGAGCATCGTAAACAACTCCCAATCGCGAAGGGTAGGTTTTTTTGCCCGGAAAAAAATGATAAATCAAAACCTGCATTTTCAGGGAGAGAGGCTCTAATACAGGAAATTCAGAACAATGATGTTACTGTTCTTCTTGGCGAGACAGGCTCTGGAAAAACCACTCGTTCGTTGGGTTACTTCTTATTTTCTTCCAGTAAGCTGACCCCGTGCTACAGAAGTACCGCAATATATTCTCGAGTCTGGTCTAGCTGGTAAAGGCATGATAGCGGTCACTCAACCACGCAGAGTTGCTGCGACATCTCTGGCTGGACGCGTAGCAGCAGAGAAGAATACCACGATTGGGAAACTGGTAGGGTACTCAGTGCGTTTTGACGAGCGCTTCAGTGCGGAAACGCGTATCAAGTACATGACGGACGGCATGATTGTTCGCGAGCTCCTATCGGACCCTAAGCTAAGTCATTATAGCACTGTTATCGTAGACGAGGCACATGAAAGGACGCTGAGAACGGATCTCCTCCTTGCGAATTTAAAGACGATACAGAGAGAAAGGAATGGTGCAGCAGGCGGAAAAGGAAAGGAGAAAGCGGAAAAAGTGAACCCCCTCAAGATCGTAATTATGAGTGCTACATTGGATGCGGAAAGATTCAGCAAGTTTTTTAACAAGTATGTGTATCACGTTCCTATCTACAAAGATACCTGAGTAGAAACATCAGCGCAAAAATTCTATATATAAAAGGCAGACAACACCCAGTCAAGATATATTACTCTTTAGAAGGTCAAAAGGACTATCTAGATTCTGCAATGCGGACGTTCTTCCAGATACACACGGATCAGCCTCCTGGAGACGCTCTCATATTCTTACCAGGTCCTTGAACCCTCAAAATAGCTTTCCGCTATCTTACATGCTTTAACAGGCCAGGAGGATATTGAAAGTCTTCAAAAATCCATCAGGCTTTTTGCCAATCAGCTCCCACAGAACCAAATGGAGGTGCTCGACCCTTTCCTATTTATCTCCCGAATACACGGGGTCTATTCGTCCTAATAGCTCTATGTAACACAGGTGCTTGTCTGCCCGATGTATGCTGCTCAAGCCCCGGGACAAAACGCCAAAGTTTTCTCAGCCACGCCGGCCAACACAAGAAAATGCATTCTATCGACCAATATTGCAGAAACATCTATTACGATACCTGGAGTGAAGTACGTCATCGATACGGGCATGTGCAAAGAAAAGCGATACCTAGCTAGAGATACAGGCGGAGGTGAGTTCAATTTTCCGGGACCTGTTGATGATAACAGGCGTTAACCCAAACGCGCTTCCAGGCTTTGACACACTCCTAACAAGATCAATAACAAAGTCCTCTGCAATGCAACGCGCAGGGCGTGCCGGACGCGAGGTATCTGAAGCGATCCTAAGTCGTTGAAATTGCTCACATCCATCATCAGGGTTTGGGCGTATGCTTCAGACTCTACACTGAAGACGCTTTCAATAGAATGGAGCTAGCCCCAGAACCAGAGATCTTGCGCTGCAGTCTTACATCAAGCATCCTGCAGCTCAAGTGCCTCAATCAAGATCTTGAGGATCTTGATTTGATGGATATGCCAGATTTAGATTCAAGTGAGTGTTTCCATTGTCCAGAAACAAGACGCAAATTTGATTAGCTCTCAGTCAAATCCGCACTCAAAACCTTATGGTTGCTCGACGCAATCAACCCCAACAAGGAGTTGACCCCTCTAGGTCGCCAAATGGCATTTTTCCCCCTTGAACCTGTCTACGCACGATCCGTAATTGCGTCCAAAGACAACGGTTGCACTTCTGAGGTCTTGAACATCATTTCCGTCCTCTCTGCATCTTCGAAGCTCTTTGTCGACATCACGGACCAACGCGAGACTGCTACTGAAGTAAGACGAATGTTTCGTCATGCTTCAGGCGACCACCTCACCATCCTTAATGCCGTTTATGCCTATGAGGAAATTTCAGCGGGGAACGGGGCGAAGGCCATGCGAAAGGAGTGGTGCCGAAAGCATTTTCTCAACGAGCGGACGCTACTTGAAGCCATGGATATCAGGAACCAGCTAAGGCAAACCTGTGAGCGATTGGGTGTCGATTGGAAAACCTCTTGCGACGGTAGAGAGGAGCCTGTTTTAAAAAGTTTAGCCTATGGCCTCGCACAAAACTCCGCCTTCTTACAGCCTGACGGCTCTTACAAACAGACAATGGGACGCTCAGTAAGTGTCACTTAAATGAAATGCATGTTTGAGATTCAGCCGTATATATTTTATCAGCTCGTGAAGATTCACCCTGGCTCAGTTCTCTGTGAGAAGAAAGTGCCAGCTATTATTTATGACGAGCTAGTGAGTAATTCTTAGTTTATTCTCTTCATTAATTCACAAGCATCGCAGATCTTCACAAATCAGATATTCGCTCGAGGCGTTTCATCTGTCCCGAAAGGCGTTTTCGCAAGCATTGGGGCTCTCACCCGCCGTATGGCATGACGATGGAGACCTTGAATGAATCTGCAGTCATCACTATGAATCACCTCCGGCACCTCTTACGAGTGCTCACCCTCTTCACTTTTAAGGTTATACCAGAGTGTAGTGTTTTTTTACTAGCGTACAGTTCTAGATCGACACACCTACATTGGAGCTCGGATATCTATGATCTATTATCTATCAATCGCCCTTGCGACCCGTGATTTAGCAGCACCTGACGCTATTTACAGCATTGACCAAGGTCCTTTCTAACGTTTTGGAAACAAAGCTCGAGTGCTTCGTTGACAATCTCTAGACCCAAGCCTCGGATGCAACTGTAATGTTTGGATTCCCTCGAGCAACCAAGTCCACGAGCCCTTGTAGCATGTGTTGATGTCAATCAGCAACTAATACCTAATTTTGGTTTCTCCAGAGATTTGGACAACACTAATAGGTCAAAGCACAAGCCGATTTTCTTTACGGGCTTTCCTTTGTTAGGAGCCAGATGGTACTCGGAAGCCGGCTCTCAGACTATGTCCATATTTGTCCTGTGGAGTCGAAGCCCCGGGCCTAGGCTATCATACCACCATTGCTCTCATCGGATTTCCGTTTCTCCCCCACAAAGATTCTGGACTCTCAAATTTCTGTGGCCTACAACCCTGTTGTTTCGTCGTTAGCCTCCGATTCTCGCAACTGTTCCTTCAGAACAATATCAAGCGCCGTGTTGGCAGACGCAGCAGGTCCACCTGACGAAATCAATAACCACACATTTATCTCACGATATTGTCCATCATGCTGGACAACAACTTAAACTCTTTTGATAAATTTCACTTGTGACTCTTGCATGAGATTTTTTGTCTCGATTACTGATCAGGGAACTATGCTATTCCAGCGCTAGGTGTCATCGAGTTAAACAACCTTATGGCCCTCCCCCGATATCTTTATCGTTTTCACATTACTGTCTAAACCCTTGTGCACAAAAAACCTTCTGCATGGGTCAACTCATCACATTCACTAGTCGCTCACTTCACGTTATGCATTTCCATGCGGATGCATCTTCCTTTCTTGTACTGCCTGTGGCCTGCAACTGGTCGAACCATGAGAAACAGAGATTCAATCCATACGTGCCCTGTTCGTACGAAGACATCTAAGTCACAGTATCGCATGGACCAGAGTTGATTAAACGGTATAAATTCGAGCACTTTCATACACAGATAACTCAACCCCTGGTTCAACTTCAGCTCGCGCAACTTCCTCGTAGTATGGTCCACCTCCGCCCGTGGCTCTTTGTTGGTCTTGCTGGAATTTCCAGCTTATCTACAGTCATCTCCTCTCCTGTACAAGGCCTTACCAATGGACTCAACTCTACTTCTGAGTTGTCAACGCGTGCCACACCTGGACCTCCACATTTTGTCATTTACAGTGATAGATTTGTATCTGGTCTGACGGGACCGCCTCCCGTTTCACAAGTCAAGGTAAGTTAATATATGTATTGTTCGTTGAACCTAAGACTCACTTGCAGTCTAGGGGTATAACGTTTTGTAATTTGTCTTTAAAAGTTTTGTTATATCGTCTTCCTGACTAGACTTGATAACAGCGCTCTCTCCTTCTTATTGACCGAGGGTGCCTTCGATAAAGTGGGTACCTGTATCTTCTCTTCCACATGATAGTTACTGGTGTAGGCGGCAGAGTGGACCCAGCTCTCTACCTCGCAACGTTCCTCTATCAAATCCCAATATGCAGCGGCAGGAATCAAACTTATTGTTTCCTTGTTTGGTGCAACCGATGCACCTACATCAACTGGTGCTGATCCAGTTGCCACCGCCAACACGATGGCAGCTTGGGTCAAGCAATTCGGTCTTGACGGGGTGGACGTAGACTATGAGGTATGAAGTCACACTAGTTTCCTTCTTACTCTCGGTCTTGACTTTCAAAAGGACTTCAACGCGATCAACGCTGGAGATGGAAGGGCAGAGGTAAATCCTCAATACCGTCTAAATCTATTTCTTGTTCACGCAATGTTACAGGCTTGGCTGGCTTCTTTTACGAGGCAGCTACGTGTCCAATTGCCTCAAGGAACCTTTATTTTGACCCATGCTCGTAAGTTTTGTTCATCGACTTTTGACGAAGCTGTTCTCTCATTAGACTTTCTGCAGCTGTGGCACCTTGGCATGTGGCATAACATCTATATCCAATGTCCTACTCAATTTCAGAACTCAGGTTCTCACCCAACAAGTTTGGAGGAGGTGCATACTTGACCGTTCACAAAACTGTCGGAAATCTGATCGACTGGTACAATGTTCAGGTGAAGACTTTTTGTTTGCTTTGGCTGCAGCTGAGTCTAACGCTGCCTCAGTTTTATAACCGTATGTCTTTAACCTTAAATCAGGAGGTTCTCACTCTTAACTGGGTCAGAGGGTTCAAGTGAATACACTACATGTACGGGGCTACTGACAGCGTCGTCTAACACATGGCCTGGCTCGGCACTTTTCCAAATTGCCGCCAGCGGAATACCTTTGTCGAAGCTTGTTATCGGAAAGCCCGCTACTGCAGGT